>CAUDNR010002223.1:37372-97875 GCA_958430865.1 Entrophospora sp. SA101 | reverse complement strand
TTTTTTGAATTGATAAAATAGACTATTATTGTCTTGACCCTGAGTGATGTCGTTGTGCGAGTAAAAGACACGAAGCTCGCTGTCACGTTTTCGTTTAAAAGCTTGTTTTTTAATAAATTTCTGCTTTTTGTGTTACAAACACGCAAACCATGCTACGCGAGAATAAAAATTCATTTATTTTAAGTTGGGTTTTGCGTCTTCGTCGCAAAAAGCAAAAAAATGACATCACTCGGGCCAAGACAATAATCTATTTTATTAAATTCACATATAAATAGGACAGCCGTCAAACTTTTTTTTGTTTTTTTTTTCGTAGAGAAATTCCCCTAAAGCCTAGGAATGGAAATTGTATGAAATTTCAAAATTTAAGAAAAATCACTCAACGTTATATTCGGCATTACTACTTTTAATATTTTTTAATGCATTATTTATTCATTATTAAAAATATATTATGAAAATTAAATGTTTACAGATAATTCATTTTTATCATCACTGTCAATATCACTATTATCAACATTATCAACATTGCCATCACTATCATCAACAGTATCATCACTATCATCATTATCGTCATCATTACTATCATCAATATCTTCACCTACATTTGTAACTTTACTTACCTTTGGGGTTTTCAATTATAAACTAATTTAAACACGATCATTTGTCAATTTATTTCGTTTTTTATCATGTATAAAAGAAAATGTAAACCAATTCCTTTCTGCTGTAGCTGATGAGGTAGGAATAGAAAGAACTCTTACCGCAACTTTTGTTAATTCATGTGCTACAGCTCCAAAATTACCTTTCCACCAGGTTAATAAATCCACATTATTGGTTGATATCCATTCCAATGAGTTGCCAAATATAACACTATGAACTTTATACTGTAAAATTTTATTTCTGCATTTTTTTTTTCATGCGCATGGAACATCTCTACATGTAAGAGATTGTTTTCATCAGCCGAGAATTTATTTGCAAAAAAAAAAAAATATAATAACTAGATAAATAATGTCCTTTTTTTATAAACTATTATTTTTTAGTGAATATACATATTATTCGTCAAAGTTCTTAGCCGGCATCACTAGCAATACTTATTAACCCACCTATATTTTATGTTTTTGAGTTTCACACCATTAATATTTTTATTATTATACTCATAATTGCACTCAACTTGAATCTAATTTACAAAATAAAAATAAAGGCCAGAAAATATCAAGTATATTTAATATATACTTACTTGAATTTGGTTCTCTTTATCAGTTATGACTATATCTACGATTTTTGGCAAGAAAATAAAATATCAGTATTGAGTATTAATTAGTATTATTTAAAATCTCGATTAAGAGGATGATTAAAAATAATAACACTGTTTTTAGCATCAGAATAATCATTACTTTCTGATGAACACAACGAATGTAAAATGAAAAATGCGAAATTGGTTTCAATATCTTGGTGAAACACAACATTTATATAAAAAGAATAGGAGTACAAAAATACATTTAGATGAGAAAATTTTTATATATAGCTTTCCGCTTGATTTTTAAATCCAAGATTTTTATTACCAAAGAGTCATTTAGCCTCAAGTTCTGTTATCCTGTTTCAATTTCTTTATTTAAAAAAATCATTTTTATAAGAGATAGAAATGGATTTTGCTATTTCCGCTAAAACTGCATACACTGCTGCAGCTGGTATGTCACTTATCTCGTTCCTGTGTCTTTTATTAGTGAACTTGGGGACGCCAATTATCAAGTCAATTTATATTGTGAGTTATAGGAGTAGTGAGAATGAGAAGGTGTTGTTTAGAATATACGGTAGGTGTACGCAATTTTATAATAAAAGTAAGAATGATCATGATTTTACTGTTTATAAATATGAATGCGAGAATAATTTTGAAAGTTCGAACATTTTTTGACGGTACAAAATTTTTGTTGATTATGCATGCTATTGGTAACGTATTTAGTGATTAATCATACCACTAAAGTGTGAAAATATATTATATACACTATAATAATTGTTTGAATATATTTTATTGGTGTAATAACATCACTAATGTTGCTTTGCATCGGAATTTATGCTCGTAGTCATGTTGTAAATAAAAGTATGACATGGATCTTTGCATTATTCAGTTCTCTAATCATCTTGTTAGCAATGACAGGACAAATTGATATGTTTTCAAAACTCGAAAATTGGTTTAAAGATAATGCTTTACCTTTGAAATTTGGAGATGGTGGATTTAGTCTTGTGATGATATCCCTTATATTCTCACTCTTGTCAGTTTTTGCATTTTACAAAGGAAATCAAGTTGTGAGTGAAGGAGGCGGTGACATCAATGGTTCCAATGATAACGAAAATATGAACACAGTAATGACCAACCAGCAGAAACCTGTTCCTCAACAATTTCAAATTCCACAATCTTATTCAAACTCTGATACAAATAATCAACCTTATTTGAGCATCAACGATCAACCTGTTGTTTAATTTTTTTTTTTTTTTTTGACTTTTTTTCAACCCAATGAATGTATCATCATCAATTTAATTTTTGTGTTAACATTAATTAGTAATTTTGATAAACATAATAATATTGTATAAATATCAATTTAGTAATTTTAACAAAATAAAGTTTTATATAAATCTGCATAATCTTTACAAACTTGATCATTTGTGTGAATAAATAGGAACATTCTATGTAGTAGTTGTATAAAATCCAAATCCTGGGTTCTATTATTGATTTCACACATGTCAATTACGATTTTGAATTTGGTGTGCAACATATTAATATATAAATTGAGCCGAATACACATTCCATCAACTTTGTTATGCTCGTAAGGTGTCCATACTAAATCTGAGTTAGGATAGGTATAGTAAAGGCTTTTCAGTAATTAATCTATTTGCAAATTTAATTATTTCGATTAATTCAATAATTGGTTTATCTGGTTTATTAAAATGTTTATTCCCAATTAATAAGTGTGAAAATTTGATATACAGTTAATAAATTGTTAAGGACTTGAAATATAATTTTGCGAACATATTCTCTTTTCCCATTCTTAGTAGAATTACACGTGAACACTTATCAATTCCTGTTACTTCTGTTCCATACGAGCATCATTTTCTGATGCAGGAAATTTGGTTACCTCTAAAAGAACACATTTAGGGCATGAAGCAGTGAATCAGTTATTGTTTGTAAACAAAAATTATTTATATCATTTGATCGAGTAATATTAAGCGTCAATCATCCGAATCACCCGTGTATTTGGTCTGATGGGTGATCCAGATAAGTCTTTTTCGGACGGATTCAATCTCTATCCATCGGCCAATTTCTCCAACTCATCAGCACCCTCAAACTTTTCAGATTTCTCAGTGAACCAATATATAATTCCGACCTAAGCTTTCCTTTGTGATGCTAAGCAAAATGTGTATGGTTTCTAATCAAAATACTTTTTGCAATCAGATGATACATACTGGAATGTTCTTGATAACTGTTATTTTATCCCGATTTAAAACTAATTTAGCGCCAGTTTTTCACTTTGAAACTGTTATTTATATATTATGGTCAACAATTACGGGGATAGGATTTTAAATTAATTGGTGGAATTTAAAATTTAACGGTAATATTTGAATTCCGTATATTTCATAACGTATTAGTATGTATTCAGTACCTTTTAGACAGTTTTTTATGGGGATGAATTCATTGTCTTTGACACCAATGTACCAATTCTCAATCCTATATCCATTGGGATGAATTCTCTGACTTGAAAATTCATTGGCTATGCAATAAAGCAGTATGTCAAAAGTGCAGCCCAGTAAACCATGATCATGAATGCTACGTTTCGGAATCTGAATATACACGCCTGCTTAATATTTCAGTTCCTCGCCTGAATCTAAAAATCTGAAATGAAAAAAAAGTAAATATCATCTATAGAAACTCTTATTTTTTTTTTTAATCTTTCATTTCACTTATATATGTTAATATTGTCTCTATTACAACATTAACCAAATAATGAGATTCACCAGGCAGTGAGTGAATGTAGCACTTTTTCCTTATTTTTATTTGTTTTCCTCCCACACCTTATAAAAACTTTATTGGTTGGTTCCCTACGACGTAAATAATAACAATAATAATAATAAATTAATAAACAATACACTAAATTTAAAAATTTTGAAATTATTTTCGAAATGGATATTTTTCATGTTAAAAACTGTCACTCTTTTCTAACAAACTTTACATCAATCATTCTTTTATTATCTTCATTTTTGATTTCTAATGTTAAATCTTTGTCACCTCCACCCTCTTCTTCAGCCATCTTTTCCACCGTTTCCTTTACATCTTTTTCACAACCTTCATCCGACGATACTACTGATTTACCTTTTACCACTAATGTTTCTAAATCAGACTATATCACACATTTATTGATGCATTCATACAAGCACTAGATATTTGTATCGGAATTTATTTTTTTTCTTCACATAGAAGTATGAGACATAGAGATATAAAAGTATTTGAGTTTACTTTTACAGCTTTACTTAACTTTTTAAGCATGATTCTTAGCACACTTGGAATGATCACTGGGATTGACAAAGAAGTTAGACCCAGAGCAATAATACATGGAGTAATAATTGTATTTTTTTGGTTGTTTTTGGAGCTAGTTTATTATAGATCAAATTTTTTAGATAAAGAATGCGAAGAAGACCGTATAATATATATAGCTTACGTGATTTTATTAAATGCGGTTCGTTTGTATTTTACTACAAAAAATTTCAAATTTTTTATTATTGAGATTTTTAAAGTAATTGCAATTTTGATGAGTAATTATATCGGAAATCTAAAACCAATATCATTGGTTATACCATCAATTATCCAAGGCGTGATTTTATTACGTCTTAAAGATGATTATGTCATCATAAGCAGACACTTGGTATTGATTGCAATTAGTTTACCTCCAGTAATAGCCTTGGTATCTCCTGCAATTTTTTTATATCGGAGAATTAAAAACAATGATATATTGTTTCCGAAGTTTCAAGTTATTCAGATTTATAGTAGGATTCAATATTTTCTAGTTCACTTTTTTGTAGAATTAGGAAAGATTCTTCTTAAATTTTGCGAATTTGCAATGTATTTTGTACTATCTCCTATATATATTATGATCAGTCTTTCTTGTTATTTTTTGGTTGTGGTTTATTTGTAGTGTCGTTAATTTTGATTAGTTGCATTTTTTTTATTATTTTTTTATTTATAACAATTGTTACGTTAGGATTAGTACAAATACCATTGTATTCCGCCGTCATCATTCCAACAGTCAGTGCTATTTATAATATTATTGTCATTGCCTTAATTGAAAATCCCACTTCGTTTTTACATTTTTGATTTATATTTTTACTTTCTAGAATTCAACTCGAAATTTTTTTATTTTTTATTTTAGATATGTTTATTGTGTAAATAAAATAATCAACAAGTAAAACTAATGTCTGTGAAAATATCAACAAACAAGTATCTGGTGTTTTAGTTTCTTTATCGATTGTTTTGCACAATTATTGCCTCGATCTTTCATTTTGCAGTAAGAAACGAGTTTTCCATTATATTTTTTGAACTATGAGACATTGGTCGGGTCAGTTATGCATTTCTTCAATCATTGACTCATTGGTTGGAGGAGCATGGCATCTTCAAAATTTATTTTATTTATTAGAATTACAGATTATTGATGTATTTGATGAAGAGAAAAAATGTAATTTACCCTTACAATCTCTCGTGAAACATGCACATGACTGTTAAATGTAGTATATAGATACTTGCTCTCTTTTCTTTTTTACTGTACAAAAAGGAACTAAACAATTTATCATTAAAACTAGAATAACAAGTGACAAACTGGTAATCACAACCATCACTACTAAGAATGGTTGACAAAATTCATATTTATCGCTAAGGGCCTTTTGATGAAATTGACGAAATTTGACGTAATTGATCAGCCAATCAAATTAAATTTATTATTATTACGAAATTTCCAAAATCATTTTCTTCAAAATCGTTTTCTCCACAATCACCTTCTCTAAAATCATTTTCTACTAAATTATTTCTTTCAAAATTATTATCTTCAAAACCTCATGATTTAAATCATTATCTCTATTTTGTGAATCATAATAAATAATTGTTTACTTCATCTTTTAAAATAATTGGATGTATGTTATTTGTTTTTCTCTCTTAAAGTTGAACATTCAGGCTGATACCCTTTTGAATTCCTATTGCTTCTTCAATTTCATCATTAATATTTTTTAAAAAATCTTCTTCCCTTTCTTTTGGTTCCAAGTTTTGTTTAATTATCATCTTCTTTTGCTCGATCCTTACTGGTTTCTTGATGTTATTCTAGTTTATTGAAAGAACTGTATAGTTTATAGTTGGTTATTTCGCAGGTTTCTGTGATATTTTCATAATCCTGGGAATAAGGTTGTGGGCGAAACTCCTCCAGAAATCAATCGGCAGAGTTACACATTAATTGTTTATTAGAGTTTCGGCAGAGTTTCGCATTTGGAGGTTTTGTCAATCGTCAGAGTTTTGACAAGGTATATATTAATTGTTCATTATAGTTTCGACAGAGTTTTGACAGTCACTAAGAGGTTTCGGCAAGCAACCTTATGTACGACTCATCATCATTCTAGTTAAATAATTAAATAAAAATAAAAATAAAGATTGGCCACTCAAAAATTATACGGATCTAAATTTATCATCACTTGCTTGTTAATTTGTAAATTTAAAAAATTAGATTGTGTAGGTTCTTTCACAAGTGATATTTTTCAGTGATATATTAATTCTAGACTATCCTTTGGAACATTCTTTATTGGTAAAAAAAAGTCTTTGTTAAGAGACTTTAAGTAATTAGTATTAGTAATGTTATTGTTTATGATTAAAGACATATCCAATAATTCTTATATTTCTAAATACTGTAACGATTGACACCTTGTCCTAAAAAAAGATTGTTGCCAAACTTACAAAAAAAAGGAGAATGAACGTTCTAGAAGGTTGTGCACAGCCTTTAGACCTTGATCGAATTATTATGGGATGAAGATAAGGATGAATTATAATTTTTTTTTTTTTAGAAAATAATGGCAACAAATTCCTCGCGAAGAATATTTGAAAATGCATCATAAAGCAAAACTTTAATAATTATATTCGTAGCCACAAGGACCAGTGCTTCCAATTGATATATAAATCACAAATATTTACCAAGCCAGATATATATTTCTCAAATAAACTACCAAATAACGTAACCATGGATCCCAAGCAACAAAATATGTTCTCCTTCGTACATTTATATTTACATTTTTTTGATATCTATCCTGTGGTTAAAATCACGTGTTGAAATATTATCAAAAATATTCCCATGGACAAATGACACGGGGATGGTTAATTTCTCTTGAAATCAAAAATAAAATTACAACAGTAATAATAATTAATGGCTAATGGCTTCAAACTTTTTAAAACAAAATATTGCAGTAAGTAGTAGAAATAATGATTTTCAAAAATAATAATAAAATAAACTATTACTATATTTTATTTAGCTTATTCCATTGCTTGCCGCAGCTAGTGGAGGAGTGGTCGTAGGTGCAGCGTAAGTCCCTTTTAATTATATATGTTTAATATTTTATCTTTTTTTATATCATCAATATTGAAATTTTGATATCGAAATCAAGATACGGGATTTACGTATTAACGACATGTCCTGATGTGGTTTTAAAAAGATTGGATGAACAACAACCTTGGAATAAAATCAAGCAACATCAAATTATAAAGTAAAAAGTTTTATAATAAATTGATTGAAATTCACCGTAAGGCCTCGAAATTACAGCACCCTTTTTACAACTTGTGTCAAAGCGTGCGCTATCATCATCCATCTTTCGAGGCCTTATGGGATAAACAATTTAAAAGCGATGTTAATTCTTTTTCTTTTTATCTAGCTTATGACGATCAATAAAGAGTTTTTCGACTCTCGTAAAGTTTTAGAGTCACCTTCAAAACGTTATTAAACAATATCTTTAAATTGTTTCTTTTAGTAAATATTAAATAAAATTTTTAGATATATTTTATGAGAATTTAATAAAATTTAAAATTTTTATTATTATTAAGTTATATTATTGGTGAAAATATATAATACTCGCACAATTTATTTCCGATCCAGAAGTTTACATAATTTGTGGTCTAAAATACCGTTGTAATTTATTTGCTTTGACTCCAATGCGTGTATCAAAATTCTGTTGACGTCTTTTATCTTGATATTTATTTCGTTGAAGAATTTTAAAATTTTTTTCACCATCATGTGTGATTAACACACCTCCAGATTGTTGTGAGTAACCCATACTATTGGCATAATGAGTTATCAATTTTTTAATTATTGAAACGTCATTATTTCCCTATTATTATCATCATCACCATCATCATGAAATAATAAACAAACAAATTTGGTTGATTGATTGATTAATTAATTTGCAATAAAATTAATAAAGTTTTCCAAGTAAAATCTTTTAAATACCTCTCTATTACGGAGATTTTGTTTATAATATCTTGCCAAGGAGCGATGACCAATACGTGCACCTGAAGGCAACACTAATTCCATTTTATCTTGATATATCATGTTCCTATTCAATATATTTCACAGATTATTAGATTATTTATTTAGATTATTTATTTATTTATTCATAAAGAAATAAATTATTTAATTAACAAAAAAACTTTTCAATACCTTTTTGGTAATTCATCCTCATCCTCGTCATCAATATCTTCCCACTCATCATCATCATCATCATCATCATCATCATCATCATCGGCAACATTCACATCGTTATCATCATCAATATCCAGATCAGAATAGCTAGATCTAAAATCATAATAATCAGATATTTCCATAATATCATCTTCTTGATCATAAATTATCATAGTATGGCCTTTATCAATCTAATAATAGATTTTTTTTTTATTAGTTGAAAATTTGAAAACTTATTTTTTTTTCTTGGTAAGAAGAAAAAAATTTACCATGTGTTTTCTAACGGCTTCAAGACTTTGAAAACCCTTTCCACGTCCATTACAGTAAAGGCATACATTACCAACCGAAATCTTTTCTCCTAAATATTTAATTAATCCTCGTATATTAACTAAATATTCAACTTCAGGTATAAAGAAACTATGAACTTTAGCCATATGAGTGATATTGTCATCAAAAGTATCGGATTTATGTGCACAGAACAAACAATCCATCTCTCCTAAACGAATAGAAGTTTCTATCTTTTTATCCACCAACAATAAAGTGCTTGTCTTTTTAAATTTTTGTTTTAATAACAATTATAATAATATTAGCATACATTTAAATCAATATAAATTTTATTTACTAAAGGTTATCTTTACCTCATCTTCCATTGTTAACACTTTAATTTCTTGTTCTTTTTTCGGCATTTTTTGTGAATCATTATTATCATCATCTACATTGATGTTACTGGTATTTTTTAATAAGGAATCTTTATACAATTATTAGAAAATAAAATTTATAAGTTTATCATCACATTTATATTATTATTATTATTAATAAAACAATTGCATGAATTTTTTTACCTTTAGTTTTTGTGTCACTAATACTAGTAGTGGTTGTGGATCTAGTTTCTGCAACTTTATGTTTATTTGACTTTAAATGGTTTACATATGCATTATTTGAATAATAAATTTTACTATTGAAAAAATAAACAAATAAAATAAAAGTTGATTAGAAAAAATGTTGAATTTTGATCAATTAATAATTTTTTCATTTACTTGCAAACACCACATTCAACAGAAAAATTTTCTTTTTCAATTGCAATTTGATTTTTTCGTTGTTGAGCTAATAATAATTATTATAGAAGTAGATTGAATAGAGTGCTCATAGTGTTAAAATAAAAATAATTTAAAAGGTCTCAAATATTTACCCAAGACTTTTTGAGTAAATACTTCCAAGGTTACAGGTGATAAATCGACAACCTTCCTTTTTAAATTGTATCGATGCCAATCTGAAACATAATGATTTCGTTGAAGTTCAGCAGAAGAAAAACCAACTTGACAAGCTAAACAAGTAAAAAGTAAAGTTTGGGGTTGTTGTTGATCGGTCATATTGATTACAAGTTGTAGTTGTTTAATTTATTTTGTGGTTAAAAGACTCGATGATCAACATAAATTGTATAATCAACCAGTATTACTTGAAAAGGGCTTTCTCAATTATCCAATCATAAGATTTATTAGGTAATTGTTCACTTAGTACTGTAGTATTAATATTAGTCATCCGGCTTTGTTTTTCTTTTCAAGTATTTCCTTTTCAGACTTTTTTTACTTTAGCATTGTTCCATTCTTTTCCCGCAAATTTTATCCAACTCATTCAACCTCTCTAACCTCACCTCCAACTTTTCATACTCCTTGTTTGCTCGCTTGAATTCCTTTTCCATTTTTCGATAGTAGACTTTTTTTTTGTAAAGTAAATAAAAATTTAAAAGAAAAAAATTAATTAATTAATTAATTAATTGTTCCTATGCTTAATTTTTACTACCATAGTAAAACGGACTACTAATCTGTAAAAACAAAACAAAAAACCAAAAGTAGTCAGAGTACTTGCATAGAAGGAAAAAATACTCAGATCCAAAGCCATTTTGAGTATTACCTATTTTTTAGGCACTCTAATAGGTACATAATATATCTATTAGATTATGTATCTACTTAGCTAGGTTATGTATCTACTAGGATTAGACAATGTATCTACTATGACTAGATTATGTATCTACTAGGATTAGACCATGTATCTACTTTGTGGCCTGATGATGAGAATTGGCCACATATCAATGTGGCCCATTTTTATTTTACGAGTGATTTACGAATTCATCTTCATTTGGGTTATGATTGATTCACAAATTCATTGTCATTTGGGTTAGGATTTGACCCACGAATTCGTTATCATTTGGATGTTGATTGATCCACAAATTCGACATCATTTGGATGACGATTGATCCACAAATTCGACGTCATTTGGATAACGATTTGACCCACAAATTCATTGTTGTTTGGATGACGATTGAGCCACAAATTCGACATCACTTGGATAACGATTGATCCACAAATTCAACGTCATTTGCACAATGATGTAATTATTAATAAATTAGACTATTTTGTGGTCAAATGATGCATTGATCGAATATTCTAATAATTTAACACAAAAACATATAAATAGAACCTCTATCCCCACTTCTTGACCAAAAAAACCAATTCGTAAAAAATACATGTCTCCTATACCACTACAAATAACACCACAATCTTTTAGGCGATTTGCCAACTTTTTCAATTGTGAGGATGAGGCACGAAGTGCTGAATTGGCAATCTGTATTTTGGCCTTGTATGTCGAACTTGAATGCCAGGTGAGGCATGTAGTGCCAAAATAGTATTTGTGATCTGGCTTTGCATGTTGCATTCAAATGCTAGGTTTGAGGCACGAAGCGCCAAATTGTTATCCCTACTTGGTGATTTGCAAAAGCACAATTTTTCTTACTTCTTCCTTATATTATTCTACCTATGCGTATCATCACAAGTATACTATGTTTTGGGTCTCTAGAAACCTTTCTCGTATAGTTGGTGCTTCCAGGTATTACCTCTCCATGTAAAACTTTGTCCTATCCTTTGTTGTTTTACTATTGAAAAATTGAATGTACTACTGATTCGAAAATTTTATTCTTACTTTTGTGTACTACAGAATCAAAAAATTTATTCTTACTTTTGCATACTACTGAAAAAATTTCACACTTTTGTGCCATAATTCCATCACATGAATTTTTTTGTAATATACATACAAATGACAACTTTAGGAAATGATTCTAGCTATAAACCGTTGTACATTACTGACGTCTCAAGAGAAACAAGTGAGGTATCGAGGTATGTGTGATTACACATGTATGTAATATTATTTAGCTTGAAGAGCTGTTCAAATTAATACAATGTACAACAGCTCAACTTCAAGAGACCATCAGGAAATTAATTTAGCATAAACTTGCATAGATCTTATGATGCTGGCGTAATAATGCGTAAATCTTACAGTGCCGATGTAAGTTTTACACTTTTTTGTTATTAAACTTACAATTGACACATCTTATTATTATTATCTTGTCTTTTTTTCTCAATATTCACATGACCATGATTTTCTTTTTTATCATTTTCATTCAAGTAAACATAACCAAAAGCATAATTTACTATCAAAAAGTAGAAATAGCATAAAATTTGTTTGTCTTTATTATATAATAATTATTCGTCATTAAATACTTCTAATACTTCAAGCAATGTTTCTCTTGTCTTTTCATCAACTTCTTTGTTGAAGACACGCCATTCTTTGTGAATTTCTTCAATGGTTTTCGTATCTTCCAAAGAAAGATTTACAAAATATTTTAATACGTTTGTTTCATTTTCATTATAATCCCATTTTTTAGAAATATCTCTAAAAAGGAAATCATCCTTAAGTCTTCGAGACTTTTCTTCTAAGATACTCTTAAATTTTTCTAGTTTATCATTTTTTAACTTATTATCAAAGCTCTTTTCCATTATGAAAAAGAAACTTGTTATTATTATAAAAAAAATGACTATTGTTATTTATGGATCAATTCGAAGGTTGTTAATATTGTCATTTATACATTTCGTTTTAATAGTATTATTAACGTCAAGGTGTATTGTTATTAATTAAATACAATACATACACGAATAATAATTTTATGTTAATGCGAACGATTTATAAGTTTAATGAAACTAGGCTTAATTTAAGTTGCGCAATTAGGAAAGTTACATTGCGCGATATTATTTATTATTATTAAATTTTATTAGTAATTGTTTTATTGTTATTCTAAAGGTATTTATGAAAGTTTTAAAATTTACAAATAAATGCAGTCTTTTTTAATGCTTAAACAATACAAAAGTTGAAAATGGGACTTGAGTTCAGTTCTATATATTGCAGTTGCGACATATAATACAGGATGTTGATAGAAATATATTAATATACTTTTAAAAAATGATTATATTCATGTATTGTTTAAAAATTTATATATAAATTATCCCAACTCTTCAGCATAGCAGAAATTTGAAATGTTACATTAATATTAATTTTTTATATTGTGCAATGTAACTTCTGGCAAGCGATAAACTGATTTGAATCGGAGATGGGTTCTCAATAACATTTCGTGTGATAACAAACTTCCACTATGCTCAACTCTTCTGGAATAAGCTTTATCTGACTGAACTCCAGGGGGCGGGAAGCAATGCCCTGGAGTTTACCGAAGCTTGCATCAATCGTCAATGACACTTTCACTAATCTTCCCAGACCAGAGATGGCTGCTGACATGCTAGCCGAAAAGTTACCTGCAATGATCCTACCTCCAGGGCAATGGTGGCTCTGTGACCAAGTTGCAACTCTGCTGATGAATATCAAGAGAATCTGCAGCTCATTCCAAGTGTAGGAGGTCACAATTCGGGGTGGGGCTGGTGGCCCTGAAATTGCATTTGGACTCTGATGTTAAGAGGAAAGTTGTAAATAGTGTTTGTTTTGTATAATCATTTTCATAAATGCTCTGTTTCTCTGATACTAACCAATTTATAATTTTGGGTCTGTCTTATAGATTAAAATTATCGCATGATTATATACATCTTTGTTAGCAATACAGCCAACAAGAAAAAGAAAAAAGTCATAAAAATGGTTCAGATTTTGTTTGGTATGTTACGTTATAAATTAATCATTTTCCCAAATTTTCTGCTTCTCTTTAATTTTTGTTTGACCAACTGAATTTGTTATTTAAATGCGAGCCAAAATTACTTGTGTGCCATCCACATTCTGTTGGAAATAGGCAAGCAAATTGTCAACACGAACTTTCACCTTCTTTTAGTAAGTGGCTTATTCATGGGGGCTTACTATAAAATTGTTCATGATAATTCCCGGGGGCAATAGCTACTTAGATGTTGATTAATGCATTCAGTAGCTGGTTTATTGTATGTATGCTAAATTTGAAATTAGTGTTACAATTTTCTAATATCTATTATCAAAGCCTTTATGAGAAAAGCATCAATCATGAAGCACTTTGTGGTTCATACCAAATGCAATGAATAAAATAATGAACTTATAATAAAACATTATTTATTTATAAATTTGTCAAAAATTATCTTTTGTATTTTTGAATTTTTTTTTTAAAATTCATATTATTTTGCTATATTTAAGAGTCTTCTTGATAGTGTAGTGTATGTGTTTTAGATTTAGCACATCAAAAAAAAGTTAATTCCGAAATTTTAATGGCAAGTGACAAATGATTTGATAGAGTGGGATGTATCTTTGGGGTGATCAAGAGGATGGCAAGGCATTTGTGAGATCGTGAAGAGTTTGTTAAGAGGAAAAATCTGCCACTAAAAGGGAAGCACTAACGAGTGATACATACAACACATGATTTTCAAATAAATTTTGATTCGTCAATGAAAAAATTAATTTTGCAAAAAAAAAAAAAATTTTTTTCAATTAAAAAATAATAATTAAAAAAATAAAATGACATTTGCTTGGAAAGCCGCTGGCATCAGGTTAATATTTAACTAATTGTCATGAACATTAATGTCTTTCTCTACAAGTTTAAAACAAGAAAGAATTAATGTGGAAATAAATTTTTTTTATAAAAACCAGTTATCTAAAGTATTCACAAGTATGTGCAAGAGCTGTACGTAATGCTTTAAAAGATGAACATAAAGTGCTTGCACAAAGAAGAGATGAACAAAATGTTAAATTTGCAAAATGGGACCAGGGTAAACAAGGAGATTTTGTATGTTTTGGTTTTTTTTTAAAAACAAATTTTGTTGTAATATTTATTAATGAATTAATTAGCATTATTAGCATTATTAATCAATCCTTCTGTTTTATTATTCTTTTCGAAACACACTCACATTTTCTTAAAATATGGAAAATAGAAATTAATCGATTCTCAATCACAACAAGTTGAAAATTAATCAATAAAAAATTATATTTCTTTAATAAATTAAATAACTAAAAGTTTTGAGATGATTACATATAAATAATATAGTCAGAACTTCTTTAATGACCCTATATCATATCCCAAGCTCAAGACCTAGAGACAAATACATCATGCTTCCATGTTATACACTGCATGATTTTACAAGTCAAGTTTATATTAATATTAAAAAAACCACCATCTGACTGTGACTTCACATGACTATCATCCAATAGATAATCAAAAAATAAATAAATGAAAAATTAAATTTTTTTTTCAAATTTGAAAATAAAATTATATATCCTAATCAACCTAATCACACAATGAGTTCACAACATTTCATTCCTCCATTAGTATGTGATATAATCATAACACTTATTCGCAACGTCAATCGACTGTATTAATATTTTAATTAATTGTTATAAACATTTTTTTGAATTTAGAATTATGGTATGATTGAAGAAGATTTATATAGATCAGGACAGCCAAATGAATTGAATTTTCCATTTTTAGAGAAACTTGGTCTGAAAACTGTTGTTTGGTTAGCTCCTGAAGAACCAAATCAACGATTGTAAATATTTTTTCATTCGAAAAAAAAAATTGCAATAATCAAAAAAATAGTTCTTATTTCTAATAATAATTTTTTTTCCTTCGTTAATCTAGTATAAATTTTATTGATGACCAAGAAATTCACTTTTATCACTTGGGTGTAATTTCATCAACAACAAATGCATGGGATCCCATTACTGAAGAAGTGGTATTAGAAGCTTTGGAATTGATTCTTAATTCTCATAATTATCCAATGATTATTATGTGTAATTTAGGTAGACATAGAACTGGTACTATTGTAGGATGTTTACGTAAATTACAAAGATGGAATTTGACTTCAATTTTCGAAGAGTATCGTCGTTATGCTGGTCCTAAAGTTAGAGTTTTAAATGAACAATTTATTGAATTATTTGATACTGACTTGGTTAGATTGCCTCCACCTATTAATCATCCAAAATGGTTATAATAATGATAATAATAGTTAATAACAATAATATTTTTGGGAATACACAAGAACAAATCCAGAACAAAGCCTTACTACATTATTTTATTTTTTTATAAAAAAGATTTAATATTTATTAAAAAAAAAATTAATTATACATAATAAATTAAAAAAAAACTTAATTTACTTAATATTATATATTAATAATAATAATCTTAAAATATTAAAAAAAATTTTGCCATCTTGCCAATTAATTTGCCATTTTTTTTAAAAAACATAATCATATACAAAAATTTTTTGTTTCCTTATTCATATTTATAATAGAAATAAATATATAAATTCTTATTTACAAAATAAAAAATAAATAAATAAATAAAATAAACAAAAATTTAATTTATTTATTAGATTTAATTCCATGGCTAAATAACTGTTGAAATTCTTGTTTTTGATAAGGTATCATATCATGTAAAATATTCCTGAGTTCAGTTTCTTTCTCAGCTATCCAAGATGTTTTTAGATCTTCATCATCAAAACCATTTAAAATTTCTGTCATGTTTTCTATATCAGATTTCCAATAAAATCTTTGATAGAAAACTGATGGGTTAAAACATTTTGTTGAAGGAATAAGCGAAAATACTTCTTTTGGAATTGATGATGGCGGATTACGTATTCTTGATTTAATTAATTTAAAATTAGTTTAGTTTAATCACTCTTAATCTATATATATATATATATATATATATATGTACATATATTTATTTTATATATACTCACGATAATTGTATAGTTTTTTCGCCAAAACAGTTTCCACAACAAATAATCATCGAAGGCCAAATCTCGTAATAAAATTTTTCGTAAGATCCACCACAAAATTGACATTTATCTGCTAATAAAGTCAACCAAATGTATTTTTGCTCAGTTAAGCCGAATGGTGGATCCAACTCTGGATATTTCAAAAAACTAATTCTAGATTTTTTCCAAATTATTTGGGTTGCATCAGATTTTGACCACAATAAATTACGAAAATATTTACATGCGGTTGATAAATTGTATAAATCGTATGGTGAAACACCTTTACAAATTTCTATTATAATCTCAATTGGCAACTTGGTTATTATTTGATTCTGTAATTTTGAATGATTAATGGCAACATCAGTGAATGTTGTAGATATTGATGTCACTGATGTTGCAGAAGTTAATGTTGTTGTATTTGTAGTTACTGCTGATGATGATGATGATAAGTCTAATTTTTCTCTATAACATTTTTCTGGATGTATAGTGTTAGAATCGAATATTGTACAATCTGATTTACATGCAATAAACTCGCGTAAAACTGTAAATAATTCACATATTGTTACACAAGTCATTTTAATTTCTATAATGAAAAAAAAAACGATCAAAAAAAAAGATCCATTAAATGTGGAGATATTTTATATTTGTATATATATATAATTTTTACTTATTCGACTCCTATTTTTTCTTTAAAAAGGTTAATGAATGGAGCTGAGCTATCCAAGTGGCCATGAAATTAATTTGATTTTACAAGTAATTACAAGTAGAGATAATGGAGAGAAATCATCCTTTTATTTATTTATAAACAATGCGTACCAAATATTTATTATCCATGCCACTTTGATGTGGCTTCAATGAAAACATTTCGGCATTTACGGGCAAACATATTAACGCATTGTTAGTGACTTGGCATTTTTTTTTTTTTTTGAAATTTACATAGAATAGAATTTATATATTTTTTGTATATCTTACAAAAGTTTAAATTTAAAGTAAAAAGCGTGACCAATTTCTTTTACTACTAGTACTGGTTGGATTTCCTTAGAAAATAAAGGCACTGAAAAATTTAATATTTATATATTTCTCAATATTTAATGTGGCTTAGGAATGGTGTGGGAAATAATATAAATATTTATTTTCTAAGCCACATTAACTGTTCAAAAAAAAAAAATAAATTTGCCTTTAAAAAACCCCCATATTTACATTATCCTGTACCAATACCTTTCTTTTGTCTTTTCTCTTGACTAATTATAAATTTACAAATTTTTTAAAAAAAAATTAGTTGGTTTTTCAAATTTCATTGTGGCTAAAATTAAAAACTAATTGTGGCTAACTAAATAAATTTATTTGCCACAGATTAGGTATGTACATATGTTGAAGTCTGATCAATTTATTTTGGTTAGTCTTTTTTTGAAAATCTAATATTTATTGGTGTTAGTGCGGCTCGAGTCATCTAGTCCCGATCAGTGGCAAATTTTTTCCATAAACATTTTAGATAATTCACGTGACCAAGAAATTAACAAAAAAAAAATCATGCGACCGCCAATTGTCAGAAAATAATCATTAAAAATTTAGATATACATGTATAGTTAGTCAATTCAAAATATCATACATAATGTTAAACAAATCCGTGTAACTAATGTGCATATTTATCATTATTTTGTACATAATTTACATCAAATCATGAATTCAATCCTTGCTCCTTTAAATGATGATAAGTTAGAAGGTGATGAGTATTGCGAATGTTTTACTTGTGCAATTGGATCAAGATTTCATTTCTGCAACAATGTTTCTTGATTATTTAACAAATATTTTGAAAGATTAATAAAAACATTTCAATTAGATTATCTATCTTTATCACAATATAAACCAAACATCAATGCTGAAATTAAAGAGATAACAGAAGAATTTATAGGTGATGGAGAAGTTCTACCAAATCATGGCATGATATTCAAAAAATTATTTAGAAGAAAATTATCTTTCAGCACCTTCATTTGTTAAAGATTACTCATTAGCAATGATAAAAGCCATAAATTTCCTGACTCTGAACTATTTTATTTGTTTAGAATTTTTGATCCAAATGAACTTCCTGATATTGAAAATGTTTTAAATCTATATGGTCAGAGTGAGATAGAGTTTTTAGAAATTTTATGGAGATACTAAATTGGTGAATGATGAAGTTTTGCGAATTGTTGAAAAAGGAAAACTCATAGAAGAGTGGGAACTCCCTAAAATTCTATTTGTATCCCCATAAAAATACAGAAATGTATTTTATTCAATTGTAGAAACACAGATGAAAATTTTTATTTCAATTATCCAAATTTAACAATTATTGTTAAAGTAACACTACTCATACCTTTTTCCAATGCACATGTTGAAATACATTGAATAGCCATTTAGTGATTTTACTAAATGGTCTAGATATTCAAGATTTTAATTTTGAAAATGCATATGAACATTGTATAAATAAAAAAGAAAGGAATTTTTCACTAAAAAATTTTTTTGGTGATGATCAAACAAAATGTGCGCATTTTTTTATTGTCCCTGGTTTGATGTTACACACTTCAAAGACCTGCTTGAATTTTTAAATTTGGTTAGTTAACTGCTAAAAAATAAAAAAGAACGATGATAAAACAAACTCCATATAGAATTTTTTTGCGTAATGTTGACATCAAATTTGTATACAAAAAATATTCGTTGCATATATTTAAATGAAGAAAATTAACAAGAAATAAAAAAAAAAGGATTTCCGCTGGTCTTTTGGTCTTTGAAAAAAAATAACTTTATCATCACCAAAAAATACCTTAAACTCTTATTAAAACGCTATCCCTTATAAGTGATGAAAATGATTAGCGCTCGTGTTGCAAATACTGGTGCGGCTAGTTTCTCATTCCTGTGTCTTCTTTTAGTGAACTTGGGGACGCCAATTATCAAGTCAATTTTTATTGCGAGCGTTGAAATGAAAGGTCCTTCATTAGGTGGAAAAATTATATTTGGAATATATGGCGCTTGTGCGAAGTTTTCTGGTAGTATTGTTACATCTGGATGCGCTAATATTGGTCTTGTTAGTTCTAATGACAATAGAAATGTCGGTACAAAGTTTTTGTTATCTATGCATGCTGTTGGTAATGTGCTTACTTATTAATTAAAATGTGAAAAATATTGTATATAATAAATTAAATTATTGTCTATTGTTTGAATATATATTTTTAGGTGTAGTAACATCATTCATGCTGTTTTACATTGGAATGTATACCCGTAATTATGTTATACATAAAAAAATGTCATGGATCTTCGCATTATTCAATTCTTTTGTCATTTTGTTAGCAATGGGAGGACAAATTGACAATTATTTAAAAATTAAAAACGACGCCGACGTTTTTGGAACTACAACGATTGGGACTAGTGGATTTATCCTTGTAATTTTACCTCTCCTATTCTCATTCATTTCAATTTTTGCATTTTACATGGGAGATCAAGCTGCAGGTGAAGGAGGTAGCATCAATGGTCCCGGAAATATGGCAGCAATTAACAATCAGTCACCTGTTCATCCATATCAACAACCTTTCAATCAGCCACCTGTTCCTCATTATAATGATCAACAATCCTCACCTCCACCTTATACAAGTCCTCAATATGGTGATCAATATAATAATTATCAATTTCCACCTCCACAATCTTATCCAAATTCTCAATATGGTAATCAATATAATAATTATCAATCTCCACCTCCACAATCTTATCCAAATTCTCAGTATGATCAATATAATGCGAAACAAAATCCATATTCAAGACCACTACCTCCACTACCTCCACAATCTCCACAATCTTATACAGATAATCAACCTTATTCGAGCACCGACCATGAACCTGCTATGATGTAACTTTGATTTTTCCAACCCAATGTATCATTATCATGTGATTTTTCTATATAAGCATTATTATTAATATATTTCATAGAAATTATGGCTCCAGAAACATGGCCATTTTTGTAATACAAATTGATTTTTTTATGTATGAAGAAATAGCGCAGAAATTTTTCTTTCCATTTCCAAACCTTTGACAAAAAATTTCAGCAATCCATTCTAAAATCCGAGTTGGGATTAGTGATTGTATTCATTTAAAATTTTAATACTGACAAATTTGAATTTAGAAAAATATTCAAATTTTGTGATTAATATTCAAATTTGAAAAGGATTATTATTATTAATGCGGTTCTGCCGTCTTTACTGCATCCTTTGTCATTTTTTAATGCAACCATATATTTAAACCCAGTAGGGAATGAATGAAAATGAACAAGCTTTTATTTTTTCTATCATTTGAAGAGCTAGAGCTTGAACTGTTTGTTATCTGACACTTGATATCTAAAAATTTTATTGGCAAAATTTATTTCGAAATGAATTTCAAAGGAAAATATGATGATGAAAAAGAATTAATTATTGCTTTTATTTTTGTTTCAAAAAACTAAATATTAATATTAATATTGCGTAAATAATTTAATTCATTTCTTATTTTAAATAATTGTCACATTATTAAATTTGATCAAATCTTACTGAATTCTTGTCGATTTGGATTTCACAAATTCGAATATATTAATATGGGACATTCATATATCATTTGCGGGATCACATTATTTAAACATATAAAAAATAGATTCTTTGTCACCACTCTTAAATGTTTTCATCGATTATAAGCTATGTTATAGTTTTTATTATTGTACAGAAAACCCAATTTTGAATTCTACAGTTATAAAGATTATTTAAAACGGGATCATTATTTTATAATCTTATTCCTGATTGATTGTAATAAAAAAAAATCATCAGATAGATTATCAAAGATACGTTTATAATTTGAAGCTTGGATGACTTTGTTCAACAATAATTGATTAAATAAATAAACCATTACATAGTTAACCTGTTAAGCCAAAGGCATTTGTGGTGCCATTCTCTTCGGATTAACGGGATAAATTTAATGGATTTGGTGTTTAAAAGGATCAGATTCGAATCAGCATCTTGAAACCCAATATTTGATCGGATGATAATGTCACACGCGCAGATTCGTGTATTGAAATTTCAACACTGGGTGCGGATAATGCTCGAATTTTATAGTTAAAGTTGTTTCTTTTTTTTGCTCCAAAGAGTTTTGAATTTATTAAATGTGTATTGGATTTTTAAATAATTTATGATTTTGAGGTTAAAATAAAAATATTGTAAACATAAAATATTATATTATGTCTGTCATACTATTGTGATATTAGTTCCATCATTATCTTCTCCTGGTACTAAATATTACTATGAAAATAAAACATCGGTGGAGAGCATTATAAAATCGTTAACATCATAATTGTGGATTTAGCAATTGAAGATTATTAATTTCTTCGATATCAATATTATCTAAAGATGGGAACCACAATTCAATTTTCATATGCCGCAATTAGTTGCAACTGATTGTAATTAGCTGAGAAGTCATATTTAAACCTATGGTCAAATAAATTATAGTAAGATACAGGAAGAATACCTAGATTTTGACAAGAAGATTACCTTCAATATATTAATGACTTTTACTAACCAGCATTATCAGAATTTAATATATATATATCTAGGCACTCATAGCTCTTATTTTCAAGAAAATGATGAAAATGAATTCATAATTGACATAATTAATTTCGCATCATCAATGATAGAAGAAATCAACAAGCTCTCCTTTACTCAATTCCATGAATAATTTTAATCCAATATAATGGCCAAAAACTAGAGAGCTTTTAAATAACTTGGTGATAGAGAGTTAGAAATTTTGATGATGAACCTAATTATCCAAACTTTTCTCTTATGCAATTATAAATGATGATGAATTTAAGAGATAATTTTATAATTATTAGCATATCATTACAAACAACATCAATAAATATTTCATTAAAATACCTTCGTGAAATTACACAAATATATTTCCAAATATTCTTAAATCAAGTGTTAAGTGTGAGTGTGATTTTTTTGACAATACAGATTACAAATGTTGATATTGCCAGGATTGGAAGGATCTGACCATGATGAATATTATGATTATACAAACGTATGATTTCGATCAAAAGACAGAAGAATTAAAGATTAGTTCCAAAATTTTATAAAAATTTCGAACAAAAATACTTGTAAGTCAGAGTTTTTGGACAGTCCCTTTAATTTCTCCAAAAAACAATCATTTTGAGAAACTAGTGATGATATGCACCCTGGTATAAAATAATTATGGGTAATATACCCTGGATTATTTTGCATAGATTAATTGATATATATATATATAGTATAATAAATAAATCCTGTGATCACCGATTACAAAGTTAATCCTGCAAGAGGATCAACTATATGATAGTGTTAACGACTTTAAGTTTTATCTTCTCATGATCTTTCTTCTTGTTGCAATTATTACTAATCATATTCCACAAACTTGTGCATTCCACGAGCCTAATTAATTAAATCTTGTACAATAATAGCAACGCGTATAAAAAGGACCCTAGAAAACTATATAGGTTATTACCGCGGCTGACCTGCAAATTACGAAATTTGGAAAGATTCTCTCCAATCAGCCAATCACACAGAGAGTCAAAATTTATATCATGTATAAAAAATGAAAAATCTCTTGTTTTTTATTTTTTGAGACACGAGAGACACGAGAAAGATGTACGTACGCGTGACAGATCATAACAATAACAATTGAAAATAAAATATATAAATAACACTTGGGTTTTCTCTCTCTCAAAAAGTAAACAGCAAGAATTTCCCTCTCCAGCGACATTATCCATTTTATCAACATCCATTTTATCTTTCGACGACGGCAAAGACCTTCCTTCCATTATATTATTGTTATTATTATTATATTATATTTATGGTTATATTATTTATTGTAACTGCAGTATTTTATTTTAATAATAATAATATAAGATTACCTACCCATTCTGGGAATATGTAATAAAATCATCAAAATAAGTTTTTATTCTTCTCACTTTAATTTATTTAAACATTATTATTTTTTTTTCTTTTAATATTTATTCGTAAAAGGACAAGTGAAAGTAAAAGAGCTTTACTGCCAACGAGGTTGTTCGTGCGTTCATTTCCGGCTCAACTCTTCCTTCGATTAGTTCTTTTTTTTCATCCCTCCGTCCTGATGCGCTTTTGTCTCGAACAGTACTGCAAACAGCCGCTTCTCCCTGAGGTATTGTTGCGAGACGTTGCTCAACTTTTGACCAAAATAGGTCAGACACTTAATACATTGATTGGCTTGTTTTTATTCCACATGGCAGTAAGTCTTATTACAATAATAAATCAATTATATGGACGGGCGGGTTTATAATTTTTATAATTTATTGAATATTTATGAAGTTAAAAATTTACTAACATATTTCAATATTTTATTACAATAGGTCGAGTTATACTATCTGGGAATAGTGGATTTGGTTTGTGCAAGTTTTCCGAAAGTAAAAGTACGTGCAACTCTAAATATTTAATTCTTAAAAATAATAATTTGTTTGCGCAGTATTGATATTATTATTATTTATTTTACATATTATACTAGGCGAGTCCTTTTTATATACTCTTTTATATACTCCTTTATATGCTCCTTTATATAGTCATTTATGTATTACTTCGTATTCTCTTTCACACCTTTATTTACACATTCATTCACACCAATTCTTTCTGCATACATTAGACCTCATTCGACCTTTATTTATGCCTCCATTTTTATTCGCGCTTCCATTCACTCCTTCCTTCTTTTCGTTCATTTATCCACTTTAGCTTCTTTAGTTTAGTTTTAATTTGGTTTGATTTTAGCTTCTTTAGTATAGTTTTAGTATAGTTAAGTTTTAGCTTCTTTGGTTTAGTTTTAGTTTAGTTTTATTTTGACTTTAGTTTAGCTTTATCACTATCCCTATACTCATCTTCATATATACCACCCATTTCTTGAGCGTTTTACTTTCATTTATTCAAGTTTATGCCGGTTTCTAATAAGTGTCAGGTAAATAATCAATTATATTTTATTAAATAATAATGATAATTAATTAGTTAAAACATTATACTAATATTCATGATAAATAATAATTTTAAAGTTAGGGCAACATTTTATTACGAACGCACGTTATTTGGCCATCAAAGGGGGATAATATTTGGTTAGAAACAAAAGGCTGATTATGAAGGAAAGAAAAAGTTGAGCCGATGAGGAGAAGCATCATTGGATTTTTAGGTTTTGGTGTTTGTTAATTTATCCAGATAGTTGGTAACAAATTGATTCAATATTTGTTCGAATTGAATTGATTATAATTATTTTGAAATATTTGTTTGTTAGCGCTTTAATTATCTATCAACTTATCTATTTATTGACATCATCCTTAATTATTGCATCCTTCGTTATCATTATCATTATCATTATTTTTATTTATTTAATTTTCACCAGTACTTTTACTCATTTGTCATGGAAGGCAGAAGATCTAAGGTACGGTACGGACTCGACGGAGGTTGGTAGTGAAGCGGACTAAATCAGGTCTATATTAGTAGTAGTAGTAGAATTATTAGCTTCTTAGTAATATAATTATTATTAGTAGCAGTAGCTTTAGTATTGGTTATTCTTTTTTTTTTTTTGATGTCTGATTTAGTCCGCTTCTCAAGAAACTACCTACAGAAACTTCTTTAGACGTGATGTTATTTTTTTATTTTTTTATTAGTATTATGAAAAAACAATTTTTAATTCATGTATGTTAGTAGTAGCAATAGCTTTAGCATTTATTAGTTGTATTCACTTTGGACGTGGCATTAGATTGGTTGGCTACGACATTATCATTGCGATGGATGGGCGTGGTATTTTATTTAATGTATTATTAATAAGTTTTATTATTAAAAAAATTGTTAAGGGAAAATACTTATTAAAGTTGATATAATAACATATAGAAATGCGTCTGGAATAATTTTATTGTCTGAAAATTTATATTTTTAATATGTAAACTCGATAAGTCGGTCATGTGGGGTAACGACTTATCAAACCGTATTAAATTTATCTATAATTCCATAGTTATAAAGCGGTAGGGTGTCCATGATTATGCTTTTTTTTTGCAAATTATATATACTTTTTTTTTTCTATATAGAATCATGCTTTTATGCTTTTTTTTCCAAAATTGATTTTCAGAAAAATTAAAATACATGAAATTTAATTTTTCTTTTAAATCAGTTCAGTTAATATACTTTTATAAATCGAAAAATATCTTTAAACATCAACACTGGACACAGGAAGTTTCACCAACAGTTATACTAATCATATTATTTTTTATTAAATTTTTTAATTTCTATACTTCAAATTCATAACTCATTGGCAAATATTTTTTGAGAAGTTGATTTGAACCTAAAATATAACCTCCTAGGAAATAATAAAAATAAAAATAAATGATAATTTACATTAAAATATTCAAATTAATTTATTTTAAGGTCATTTTGATTATATCGAGAGATATGGTCAAGAGAAGAGTTAGAAAGAGAGTTATTCTTCAACCAAGTCGAAAACCAACCCTTTAAATACATTTTCGAGTAGTACGTTTTAATTTATTAGACTATTTCAAATGGTTGCTTCCAACTTCTTAAATTCGAACCATTTGTTAACGAAACAACTGTTTGATTTTTTCATACATCGTTCATGTTTCTCTTGATCGTATATCTTAAGTTGGTCGCGTTACAATCATTTTGACGTTCTTTATATTAAGGTTATTTTGATTATATCGAGAGATATGGTCAAGAGAAGAGTTAGGAAAGAGTTATTCTTCAACCAAGTCGAAACCAACCCTTTAAATACATTTTCGAGTAGTGCGATTTAATTTATTAGACTATTTCAAATGGTTGCTTCCAACTTCTTAAATTCGAACCATTTGTTAATGAAACAATTGTTCGTGAAGTGATTGTTGACAAAATGAATCAAACCACATTAAATGTTTTATTTTTAAATTCACGATTTTAATTAGTCAATCAATCAACAATTGCGTGGGTTAAATTTTGTGTTACCAGAATGGTCTCTCCTGTAATAGTAATAACGTTGTATAATAAAATAAAAATAATAACAAACAATTATTTCATGTGGCTGTTGTATGTGAAATTGAAATTATGTGAAATTGAAATATTATGGAGTGGGGTGAAATTCTGGTTGGCTAATTTGAATTTCACATATGTGAGCTGCGAATTCACATAATTTCATTTTCATGTACAACATGGCTAAATGTAGAATATTGAGTTCCGTACGCTGAAATGGCCCGAGAGGAATTTCTCTACAAAAAAAATAACAAAAAAAAAAGTTTGGACGGCTGTCCTATTTATATGTTTCGAATTTAATAAAATAGACTATTGTCTTGGCCCGAATGATGTCATTTTTTTTGCTCTTTGCGACGAAGAAGACGCAAAACCCAACTTAATTGAATTTTATTCTCGTGTAGCACGGTATGTGTGTTTTGTGACACGAAAAGAAAAAGCTCACATTGCGTTCTCAGTTATAAACTCGTTATTGATTTATTTGCATAAATTTTTTTATAAGAAAATTTTCCAGGTCACAGTTCCTTACCAAATGTCGTAATTCTTGTAATCAGTCAAACGATATGTGTCGTTTCACAGCAAAAACTACCTCTGGGGTCATCTGACCAAAATCGAGTTTTTACATATAAATTATAATTGGTGAAAATATTAGACCCTATTTGCTTAATAAACGTGGCTTGCTCTAAAACAAAAGGTATTAAAGGAATTGATTGTAAGAGAGCGTGTGGGATTTGGAAGAAGCCTTTCTGGGAAGCTTGATTGTTTGGCTAACGGGGGTGCATTTGCAACATTTTATATATAGTTGTCTAATTTATTTTCTTGATTTCTGATTTACTGAAATTAAATAACAATTAAGTCAGTGAGAAAGAGTTCGAGAGCCAGTTTATCTAGAGCGGGTACAAATGAGAGTAAAAAATGTTTTTTATTGCATATAATAATGTCCAAATCTTCTTAAAAAGGGCTTCGTAATGAAAATATTCGTACTCAAGAATAATTTAGCTATAACAGATTAATGATAAGATATTTAAAACTGATTACTTTATGCAGAATAACTTAGGAATGTATATTCATTTAATTAAATGACATTCAATAAGCAAAATATATAATTTGTATTATAAATATAAATATCATCTTTGATATTTTACATCTAAAAATATATTAACCAGAATTATAATAAACTTTAGATTGGCTTTAAAGAAATTAACGCTCAATAATCACTTTTTCAAGGTTAAACTGTCTTAGCATAGTTAACACTTGGTATGATTGATTGTTAATATACTACTAAAACTTCAGAAGATATATTACGGGAAGTGTAGTTACATAGTAACATCGTGCTTTGAAAGTTTAAAACTCAATGCAAAACTATTCTCCGAGTTACTTGGTAAATAATTTAACTAAATATAATTTAATTGATAAGTTTATTGGTGGACATAGTTGGTCTCCTTCACCATGAAAGGAATATTTATAGGGCCAGGAATTAAATTTCCTACCAAACAAATAAGGCTCCAACCATATGCGCTGATTTTATTTGAACCCAAAATTCACTGCAGCATGATCAAACGTTATGAATACTTTATACTAGCAACAACCAATTGATTTGACGGGCTATCGAATAGTACAATAGTTTTTTTAGCGGAGCAAATAAATTTTAAAAATACTTGTGTTTAATGTCAGACACAATGAGATATAAGGTTTGAAAAAAGGGTCCAAAAAACCAAATCAGCTGATATGCAAATTGATAAATTCGCCTAATTCTTGGATCGTTTCATTTGAATCAATATATAAATTGATCCAATGAATCCATTATTTGATTTGATTTGATTTGATTGATTCAATCTGATTCAGATCAATACATAAATACTAATACTAATATTATCTAATGCATATAAATAAATTAATACAATGGGAATTCTTTGTTTTGGCAAATCTTGTTATCGCGTTATGTCAAATTACTTGTCAGTTCGGCTCAATCTGGTTTTAGAGTTTAAGCAAATTGAACTTTTTTAAAAACAGGCTTTTGAGCAATCAAATTCGAATATAAATTACGCAATATTAATATATTTATTATTTGCTGTTAATTTTCTTGAACAAGTGTTTCAAACATTGCTAATAAATTAAATTATGACGTAATCTTAAAATAGAATTTGTGTTTAAACTCAGTTTAATTATGCTCGACCGAAGCAGATTAACATCTCTAGTTACAAAGTATCTTTAAAATTTTTGCTATGATTTTAAATGCAATTTTTGGCTTATTCGTTCTTGTTATCAGGTAAATAATTTTTTTTTCTTTAATTCAATATATTCTTAAACGATAAACTGATTATATCACATGATTATAATATAAAGTTGCACAAAATAAGTTTGTTTATTTCTGCCAGTGATTACATAGGACCTACCTGATAATTTACAATTGATTGATGAGTCCGACTTATCGAGTTTATAACTTACTTAAGAACAGGTTTGAAACATTTTGACAATATGATATCCACTTCTTTTGCTGATCATCCACCCAATCCAAGGATCTACATTCTCAAAACGTGAGGTTCAAGAAACAAATCGTCAGTTTCACATGATATATTATTTATAAATTTCGATTTTTGATTAGTTTTTCCACGATATGAAAAGCTTATTGCACATGCACGTTATAGTGGACTTTTTTTATAATACCCTTATAATTAATTGTCTCTTGTTACAATAGGGAAAAAACAAAAATTTACATATGGAACTGACAAGCTTTGACTATTTATTAATAGTAGATAATTATAGCATAGAAACGGTTGAAATGATTAATGATGATGAGATAATACAATTGTTCTAAATATCATTCAAAATTTAAATATTTGCAACAAAACAAAATTCGATATAATTAATAATTTTTTTTGATAAATTTTCAAAACTATAACGCGGTTTACTTGATAAGTCGCCACCTTCACATAACCAACTTGTCAAGTTTACATATTGACTATATATTAAAAATATAAATTCTAGACAATGAAATTATTCCATACGCATTCAACTTTTAATCAAATATTTAACAATTTTTTTAATAATAAAACTTATTAATTAATACATTAAATAAAATACCACGCCCCTCCATCGCAATGATACTGTCGTAGCCAACCAATCCAATGCCACGTCCAAAGTGATTACAACCAACAAATACTAAAGCTACTACTACTGCTAACATACATGAATTTAAAAAATTGGTTTTTCATAATATTAACAAAAAATGAAAGCATCACGCCTAAAGAAATTTTTGCGGGTAGTTTTCTTGAGAAGCGGACTAAATCAAACATTTAAAAAAAAAAAAATTAACTAATACTAAAACTACTACTAATAATAAATAATTCTATTACTAAGAAGCTAATAATTCGACTATTAATAATAATATAAACCTGATTTAGTCTGCTTCACTACCAATCCTCGTTGAGTCCGTACCGTCTGTACCTTAGGTCTTCTGCCTTCCATGACAAATGAATAAAGTACTGGTAAAAAATTAAAATAAATGATAATGATAATGAAGGATACAATAATTAAGCAAAATTAAAGATGATGATGTCAATAAAGTAGATAAATTGATGATTAAAGCGTTAATATTTCTAAATCCAAAATCATAATTATAATCAATTCGAACAAATATCGAATCAATTTGTTACCAACTATCTGGATAAATCAACAAACACCAAAACCAAAAAATCCAATAATGCCTCTCCTCATCGGCTCAACTTCTCTTTCCTCCATAACCAGCCCTTTGTTTCTAACTAAATATTATCCCTCCTTTGATGGCTAAATAACGTGCGTTCGTAATAAAATGTTGCCCTAACTTTAAAATTATTATTTATCATGACAATTAGTATAGCGTTTTAACTAATCAGTTATTAATTATCAATTATTATATAATTGATTATTTACCTGACACTTGTTAAAAACTAGCATAAGCTTAAATAAAGGAAAGTAAAAACGCTCAAGAAATCGATGGTATATATGAAGGTGGGGATAGTAATAAAGCTAAACTAAAGCTAGAATAAAACTAAACTAAAGTTAAAATAAAGCTAAAATAAAAATTAAACTAAAGCTAGAATAAAACTAAATTAAAGCTGAAATAAAACTAAACTAAAACTAAAAAAGCTAAAGCGAATCAATGAACAAAAGAATTAGAAAAGGTGTGAATGGAAGCGCGAATAAAAATGGAGGTATAAATAAAGACCGAATATGATCGAATGTGTCAGAAAAGAATTGGTGTGAATGAATGTGTAAATAAAGGCGTAAAAGAAAATATAAAGTAACACAAGAACTAGCACATATATGAATATATAAATGACTATTACTATATAAAGGACTATATAAAAGAGCATATAAAGGAATATATAAAGGAGTATATAAAGGAGTATATAAAGAAATTGAAGAAAACGACCCGCTAATATAATATGTAAAATAAATAAATAATAATAGTCAATATCACGCAAACAAATTATCATTTCTTCAAGAATTAAATATTTAGAGTTACACGTACTTTTACTTTCAGAAAACTTGCACAAATCAATCCACTATTTCCAGATAGTATACTCCACCTATTGTAATAAAATATTGAATTATATATTTTAATTTCATAAATATTCAATAAATCATAAAATTATAAACCCGTCCGCCCATATAATTGATTTATTATTATAATAAGACTTACTGCCATGTGGAATAAAAATAAGCCGATCAATACATTAAGTGTCTGACCCTATTTTGGTCAAAAGTTGAGCAACGTCTCGCAACAATACCTCAGGGAGAAGCGGCTGTTTGCAGTACTGTTCGGGACAAAAGCGCATCAGGACGGAGGGATGAAAAAAAAGAACCAATCGGAGGAAGAGTTGAGCCGGAAATGAACGCACGAACAACCTCATTGGCAGTAGAGCTCTTTTACTCACTTGTCCTTTACGAATAAAATATTAAAAGAAAAAATAATAATAATGTTTAAATAAATTAAAATGAGAAGAATAAAATTTTATTTGATGATTTTATTACATATTCCCAGAATGGGTAATCTTATTATTATTATTATTATTAAAATAAAATACTGCAGCTATATACAATAATGTTATAACTATAAATATAATATAATAATAATAATAATAATAATATAACAGAGGGAAGGTCTTGTCGTCGTCGAAGGATAGAATGGATGTTGCTGAAGAAGAATAAAATGGATGATGTTGGTGGAGAAGGAAATTCTTACTGCTTGCTTTTTGAAAGAGGGGAAACCTAAGTGTTATTTATATATTTTATTTTCAATTGTTATTGTTACGATCTGCCATGCGCGCGTGAATCTTTCTCATGTCTCTCATGTCTCTTGTGTCTCCCCTAAAAAATAAAAAACAAGTGATTTTTATTTTTAGGGTTTGATATAAAGTTTGACTCACTGTGTGACTGGTTGATTGAAGAAAATCTTTCCAAATTTCGTAATTTGCAGTAGCCGCGGTAATAACCTATATAGTTTCCTGGGGTCCTTTTTATACGCGTTGTTATTATTGTACAAAAGTCTAACTAAATAATAAGATTAACTAATTAGCCTCGTGGAATGCACAAGTTCGTGGAATTATGATTAGTAATAATTGCAATTGCAACAAGAAGAAGATCATGAGAAAATAAAACTTAAGGTCGCTAACACTATCATATAGTTGCTCCTTTTGCAGGATTAACTTTGTAAGGCCGTTCAAATTTAATTATTTGTTTATCATTCCCCCCCAGATTTTCAAAATTTTAAACAATTATAAAACACGTAATTTAACCGTGTAACAAAAGTAGCCAGAGAAACTTTTTTTATAAAACACGTGACTTTTGTGTTCAAAACATTTTTGGAAAAATAATTTTCTCTGCCGATCACTCTAGTGATTAAAGGCTTTTCATTGGTGTTTATTTTATTTTATTTTGTTTAAATTTCTCCCTTACCTTTTAACAGGGGTGTCTGGGTGGTTGTGTGGTTATGTGTGTAACCCCAATTTTAATTATAGTTGGCTCGGTCTAAAGACCTCCTAAAATTTTGGGCAAATTGTAAAAGTATAGAAGTCATTTTCTGTCCTATCTTTTAAAACAATAGCTCTATTAGTAGATAGAATATGTATTTGGTTTTAATGCAATAAAGAGATTTTCTCAAAAAAATTATTTGTTGTAGAGTTCTATATATATTCTTTTTTAAAACATGTACTTTACCATGCTCATGAGAAATTTGAGCGCTAGGATCATTGCTAAATTTAGACTAATACTCGACCATCATATCTAAATTTGGCAGTAAGGAAAATAATTTTTTAGTCAAATCACGAAATCGCAATTTTTTGAAATTTGAGCGCGTGGCGCAGCATTAGTCAGTCTTTAGACCGAGCTAACCATAGTAGATTGGATCATGGTTTACCGGTAAGAGGTTTAACCTTAGGATCGACGTCTCGAATGGTAAGGTTATCCCTTGTTTTAATATATAGTAAAATGCGGATAATAAACATAATAAAATTAATGTCCCACCACCTAGGGATGAGGAAGTTTGGTTTGGTTTGGTTTGGTTTTGTGGAACCGGTTTAAACGGTTTGAACGGTTTTATTAAAATACCAAGAAAGGCAACGAATTTCATTCCTTTTTGGAAATACGCCCCATACCAAAAACCAGTTTTCATTAACACATAAAAATATTTTATTTCACACTTTGAACACGTATATATAATTGGGTTCGAGGTTCCAAAAACCAAACCAAAAAAACCAGAGGTTGGTTTCAAACCCATCCCTAGTCCCACCTTAACTGTAAATCTTGTTTCGGTAGGTGAAATAAAACCACATTCACATTAAATTGATTTACTACCTATTGAAGTCTTTAAGAGCATTGTAATTTAGTAAATTATAATTTATTGTCATCATATTTACCATATATTTGCTTTAGTGTTATTAACAACTATTATTATATATTTAAAATAAAATGGTTTATTGAAAGATAACAAATATAACAGCTGATTTATAATGAGCCGAGAATCATTATTTAAATTTTATTAAATATAAAACATATTAATTAGGAGTATGAATATATTACTTTATATATCAAAATTTAATCATATCGAAATTTAACAACATCGAAATTTAACAGCATCATAATTTAACAACATCATAATACATCATTAATAATCGATATGAATAAATTATTGAAATTTAACTAAAATGATTAATTAATATTGATTAATCTTTATTATGTTAAATTTTTTACAGTAGTAATTAGCCACTATATAAAAGTATAACTAAATGCAACACTAAAATAACTCCAGCGCCCAATTTTACTAGTTTCAGTTCTAAATTTATCATATAAGTATTATTAATTAGTAAAAATAAAGTAATCATATTAAATTTATAAATATTAAACAAATTGAACCGCTATTAATAAAATAATGAATCATAATTCGGTTCTTCTTGAATTGTTTCTCTATCTTCTTCTTTTTCAACGTTCTTTCACAATAACATATAACAATTGAATAATTACCCCCCCGTTGTTAATAATTAAATAAACACATTACGAATTTTTTGCATAATTAAGAGGAAAAGCCACTGTGAATTGTTTCATGATCCTCCCTGATGGTTAGTGGTCTGGCCAACCTTTAATCATTAGTTAGGAACCCCCCCATTTGATTGTTCTATGTTGCTTGTAGGGACGCCTCAAGTGGTATAGTTTGTAAATATTTCTTGTATATATTCTTTTTTTATTTTATCATATTAGGCTGTGTGTCTATAGTGCTTAGCATTAGCACTACAGTAGGAACTGCGCAATAGAGTATTTTGAGAATGCTCCTGAGCTGTGTGCAGAGACGGAGAAACTTTATAATTATTGGACTTTATGCTTTATATTTTATATATATATATATTTATTGGACACGTCACGAGCTGGTAACTGGAAGGCGAGTCCTTTTTATATACTCTTTTATATACTCCTTTATATGCTCCTTTATATAGTCATTTATGTATTACTTCGTATTCTCTTTCACACCTTTATTTACACATTCATTCACACCAATTCTTTCTGCATACATTAGACCTCATTCGACCTTTATTTATGCCTCCATTTTTATTCGCGCTTCCATTCACTCCTTCCTTCTTTTCGTTCATTTATCCACTTTAGCTTCTTTAGTTTAGTTTTAATTTGGTTTGATTTTAGCTTCTTTAGTATAGTTTTAGTATAGTTAAGTTTTAGCTTCTTTGGTTTAGTTTTAGTTTAGTTTTATTTTGACTTTAGTTTAGCTTTATCACTATCCCTATACTCATCTTCATATATACCACCCATTTCTTGAGCGTTTTACTTTCATTTATTCAAGTTTATGCCGGTTTCTAATAAGTGTCAGGTAAATAATCAATTATATTTTATTAAATAATAATGATAATTAATTAGTTAAAACATTATACTAATATTCATGATAAATAATAATTTTAAAGTTAGGGCAACATTTTATTACGAACGCACGTTATTTGGCCATCAAAGGGGGATAATATTTGGTTAGAAACAAAAGGCTGATTATGAAGGAAAGAAAAAGTTGAGCCGATGAGGAGAAGCATCATTGGATTTTTAGGTTTTGGTGTTTGTTAATTTATCCAGATAGTTGGTAACAAATTGATTCAATATTTGTTCGAATTGAATTGATTATAATTATTTTGAAATATTTGTTTGTTAGCGCTTTAATTATCTATCAACTTATCTATTTATTGACATCATCCTTAATTATTGCATCCTTCGTTATCATTATCATTATCATTATTTTTATTTATTTAATTTTCACCAGTACTTTTACTCATTTGTCATGGAAGGCAGAAGATCTAAGGTACGGTACGGACTCGACGGAGGTTGGTAGTGAAGCGGACTAAATCAGGTCTATATTAGTAGTAGTAGTAGAATTATTAGCTTCTTAGTAATATAATTATTATTAGTAGCAGTAGCTTTAGTATTGGTTATTCTTTTTTTTTTTTTGATGTCTGATTTAGTCCGCTTCTCAAGAAACTACCTACAGAAACTTCTTTAGACGTGATGTTATTTTTTTATTTTTTTATTAGTATTATGAAAAAACAATTTTTAATTCATGTATGTTAGTAGTAGCAATAGCTTTAGCATTTATTAGTTGTATTCACTTTGGACGTGGCATTAGATTGGTTGGCTACGACATTATCATTGCGATGGATGGGCGTGGTATTTTATTTAATGTATTATTAATAAGTTTTATTATTAAAAAAATTGTTAAGGGAAAATACTTATTAAAGTTGATATAATAACATATAGAAATGCGTCTGGAATAATTTTATTGTCTGAAAATTTATATTTTTAATATGTAAACTCGATAAGTCGGTCATGTGGGGTAACGACTTATCAAACCGTATTAAATTTATCTATAATTCCATAGTTATAAAGCGGTAGGGTGTCCATGATTATGCTTTTTTTTTGCAAATTATATATACTTTTTTTTTTCTATATAGAATCATGCTTTTATGCTTTTTTTTCCAAAATTGATTTTCAGAAAAATTAAAATACATGAAATTTAATTTTTCTTTTAAATCAGTTCAGTTAATATACTTTTATAAATCGAAAAATATCTTTAAACATCAACACTGGACACAGGAAGTTTCACCAACAGTTATACTAATCATATTATTTTTTATTAAATTTTTTAATTTCTATACTTCAAATTCATAACTCATTGGCAAATATTTTTTGAGAAGTTGATTTGAACCTAAAATATAACCTCCTAGGAAATAATAAAAATAAAAATAAATGATAATTTACATTAAAATATTCAAATTAATTTATTTTAAGGTCATTTTGATTATATCGAGAGATATGGTCAAGAGAAGAGTTAGAAAGAGAGTTATTCTTCAACCAAGTCGAAAACCAACCCTTTAAATACATTTTCGAGTAGTACGTTTTAATTTATTAGACTATTTCAAATGGTTGCTTCCAACTTCTTAAATTCGAACCATTTGTTAACGAAACAACTGTTTGATTTTTTCATACATCGTTCATGTTTTCTCTTGATCGTATATCTTAAATTGGTCGCGTTTACAATCATTTTGACATTCGTTATATTAAGGTTATTTTGATTATATCGAGAGATATGGTCAAGAGAAGAGTTAGGAAAGAGTTATTCCTTCAACCAAGTCGAAAACCAACCCTTTAAATGCATTTTCGAGTAGTACGATTTAATTTATTAACTATTTCAAATGGTTGCTTCCAACTTCTTAAATTCGAACCATTTGTCAATGAAACAATTGTTCGTGAAGTGATTGTTGACAAAATGAATCAAACCCACATTAAATGTTTTATTTTTAAATTCACAATTTTAATTGGTCAATCAATCAACAATTGCGTGGGTTAAAATTTTGTTATCAGAACGGTCTCTCCTGTAATAGTAATAACGTTGTATAATAATAAAGAACAATTATTTCATGTGGCTGTTGTATGTGAAATTGAAATATTATTGTTATGGAGTGGGGTGAAATTCTGATTGGCTAATTTGTGTGAATTGCGAATTCACATAATTTCATTTTCACGTACAACATGGCCAAATGTTGAATGTTGAGTTCCGTGCGCTGAAATGGCCCGAGAGGAATTTCTCTACGAAAAAATAAGTTTGGACGACTGTCCTATTTATATGTTTCGAATTTAATAAAATAGACTATTGTTTTGGCCCGAGTGATGTCATTTTTTTGTTCTTTGCGACAAAGAAAACGCAAAACCCAACTTAATTGAATTTTAATTCTCGCGCAGCACGAAAAGCAAAATCTCACATTGCGTTCTCAGTTATAAGCATGTTGTTAATTAATGTTCTATTTTATCACAAAATTTGTGGATATTTTTTGTGGATTATTACACGATTATAAGGAACAGTAGACAAAAAATTCATTTATATTCCAATAAAAAATGAATGAAGGTATTTTTTTTCTTACACAGAAAATAACTATTTTAAAAATATGTAGTAATAGTAAAAGGATTTTTACATTGTAATTTAATATTGCTTTATAATAAAATAATTAGCTAAATTCTATAAAGGTAAATAAATACTTCACAATAAAATTTATTATGACATCAACTTATTAAATAATTTTATTTTTTATTTCTTTATAATAACCAGGGCGTAAGTATTATATTATAAATTAACTTTTACAACACAAAATAATAAACTTTATTAAAGCATCATCTAATTAAATAATTTTGTTTTTTATTCTTAGGGAGTAAGCATTATATTATAAATCAAGTTTTACAACACAAAATAAACTTTATTAAAACATCATCTAATTAAATAATTTTATTTTTTATTTATAGATTGTAAGTATTATATTATAAATCAAGTTTTACAAGACAAAATAAACTTTATCTAATTAAATAATTTTATTTTTTATTTATAGATTGTAAGTATTATATTATAAATCAAGTTTTACAACACAAAATAAACATCATCTAATTAAATAAATTTATTTTTTATTTCTTTATAATAACCAGCTAGTAAGTATTATATTATAAATTAACTTTTACAACACAAAATAAAAACTTTATTAAAATTTTTTTTTATTTCTTTATAATAACCAGCTGGTAAGTATTATATTATAAAATTAACTTTTACAACACAAAATAAACTTTATCTTCAACATCATCTAATTAAATAAATTTTTTTTTATTTCTTTATAATAACCAGCTGGTAAGTATTATATTATAAAATTAAATTTTACAACACAAAATAAACTTTATTAAAACATCTTCTAATTATTTTTTATTACTTTATAATAACCAGAGAGTAAGTATTATATTATAAATTAACTTTTACAACACAAAATAAACTTTATTAAAACATCATCTAATTAAATAAAATTTTTATTTCTTTATAATAACCAGTATGTAAGCATTATATGAACCAACTTCTTACAAACTAAATTTTATTAAAACATTGTCTAATTAAATAAATACAATTTTTACTTTTTTTTATAACCAGATTGTAAGTATTATGCTTTTATACATAACATAAAATCATTTTTATTAAAACATCAACTAAATAAAATTCATTTTTATTTTTTCACAATAACCAGCTGGTAAGCATTTTATTGTGTTATAAATCAACTTTATAATTTTTTATATCAAATCAATAAGTTTATTTTTTTATTTATAATAACCAGCTGGTAAGTAATATATTATTATAAATCAACACAAAATAAATTTTATTAAAACATTATCTGATTAATAAATTTTTATAATAATCAGGAAGTAAGTATTGTATCATAAACTTTTACAAATAATTTTTATTAAAACATCAATTAATTAATAAATTTATTTTTCTTTATGATAACCAGCATGTAAGTAATTTTTATAACATCATCATTTAATTAAATAATTTTTATTCCTTCATAATAATCAGCTGGTAAATATTATGTTATAATTATAAAATAACTTTTACAACACAAAATAATTTTTATCAAAGCTCTTGACTAAATATATAAATTTTTTTTATGTTTTATAATAACTAACAACTGAATGTAAAATAATTTATAAATTTAATTTTTTTTATACTTTTAAATGAATGTTTTTATTATGCTATATTGAAAATAATTCTATTTTATTTTGAATTTTTTTTATAATGAAAAAATTAATTATTTAAATAATAAGATAACACCACCAAGGAGTTTAAAAAAGGGAAAAAAGAATATGGAACCTGTTCTGTTTGTAGAAGATATAATACTAATTACCAGTGGTGTCAATCATGTGATCCTAAATTGTTATCTCAAAGTTGGACTAGCAGTGGTAATAAAAAATTAGATGACATAATCAGAAATACACAGCTTGAAGCAAAAGGATTTGATAGTTATCATTACCTTGAGTGGATTCCTTATGAACAACTCACAGTTGAAGGAGGAATAGGTGAAGGTGGTTTTGCAACTGTGTATAGGTGTCGCTGGTTAAATGGTCCTAGATATGTTTATGAAAATAGAAGATATTATTGTGAAGGTGGTCATGTAGCATTAAAAAAGATTAAAAACTCACAAAGCATTTCTGATGAGTTTTTAAAAGAGGTATATAAATAATTTGATATAATTTGACAATTAATGATTTTTAAATAATATATTAATTTTTTATTAATTTTCATAAAGCTTCAAAATCACATTAAATTTATAGGACCTCATCAAATGGGCATTGTTAATATTTATGGTATTTCACAAGATCCAAATACAAAAGAATATGTTCTCATAATGAGATATGCAGACCAAGGAGATTACAGGAAATATTTAAAATCAAATTGTAGAAATTGGAATGACAGAATCACAATACTTTATGACATCATTTCAAGTTTAAACACATTTCACCAAGAAAAACTTACACATGGTGATCTTCACAGTGGTAATATTTTATATTTTAATTATTTATCCCAGGCAATGATTACAGATTTAGGGTTATCAGGCTCAGCTGATCAAGAAACATCAAGTAAAAGTAAAAATGATATATTTGGAGTACTACCATATATTGCACCAGAGGTATTAAATAAGAAACCTTACACACAAAAATCTGACATTTACAGCTTTGGGATTTTAATGTCAGAAACATCAACACATCAACAGCCATTTAAAGATCAACCACATGATCTAGAACTTGCACTGAAGATTTGTGGTGGCTTAAGGCCTAGTTTTTCAGATAACACTCCAGAATGTTATATTAGGTTAGCATACAAATGCATGGATGCTGATCCTGAAAAAAGACCAACAGCAGATGAAATTTTAAAAATTATTACTTTTTGGAAAGATGCAGTTGGCACAATTGGTATCACTGGAATCCTAAAACACAAACTTAATTATTATAAATTAAAAGAATTAAAAGAAATAAGAAAAATATTTGAGGAAGCAGATAAAAAGCCCTTCAATCCTTCAACAATTACAGCAACTGTTCATCCAAATGCTGTTTATACAAGTAGACTATTGAATTTTACAAATCTTCCTCAACCTGTAAATTCCAATAAAATTACAATTATTAATAACAATAATGGTAATAATTTAATTTATTATTATATTTTAATCTTAATTAATGATATTTTAAATTAAACTATAAATTAACTATTTCAGATTCTAAACAAATTGAATTGGATTTGTGAATAAATTTTATTTATCTTATTTGATTATTGAAATTTTCACCTAGTCCCTTAGCAAGCATTTACATGGTGAACTAAACACCTTTTATTATTATTGAAAAATTTTTTAACAATTAATCATATGCTTTAAATTAAATCTTCTTTGTGATCAAAGTTACCATCACTTTTATTATAGAATTCTATAAACATAAAAATGTTTATAATAATAAAAAAACAAGAATTTTATCTTAGATAAACTTGTTATTAATATGTTTGTTGAGATATTGTGAGATTATACCTGAATCAAAAATGATAACATGTATATTTATAGATTATACTTTCTAAATTATCTTTCATTATATATAGCCACTCCCTAGTGAATAATATTGCATACTTACTTTGTAACAATTTCACATCTTACATATGTACATATATAACACAAGACAAGTGAGATTTGTAGAAAGGATTGGATGATCTAATAGAAAAAAAAGAAAAAGCATATTTATAGATTATACTTTCTAAATTATCTTTCATTATATATAGCCACTCCCTAGTGAATAATATTGCATACTTACTTTGTAACAATTTCACATCTTACATATGTACATATATAACACAAGACAAGTGAGATTTGTAGAAAGGATTGGATGATCTAATAGAAAAAAAAGAAAAAGCATGTTGGTTAGAGTTTGTGTGGTTGGCTTGAGAGTGCCTGACTTCCTGAAATTGATCATAATCATTTCGTTATATAACTCTAATTTGATGTTGCAAATCTCTTGCTCATGATCCACTGATCATGGAAAAACTATGGGCGAAAGTTTAGATAACGAAATATCATGAGATATTAAATATTGATCATAACTTCTCTAATACAAAAACTTTCCTAATATAAACTCCTTAAAAATTGTTATATATAACAACATGTAAATAATTATTTTATTTTAGTATAAGTTTTGGATGATAAAAATAATATGGATTTTTTATCTAGTATTTTAAATGCATATCCATCCATCTAGAATTGTTATAAGTAATTATTTAATAAATTTATTTTGGTTGCAAAGATTTTTTAATGTAAAAAATTATTCAGAATTTTATAAACCCATAACTAATATTAATATTATAATCCTACCAAGTCTTTAATAAAATTATATTGTTGAAAAAATCAAAAATTGGAATAAGGGATATCGAACAAAATTTTCTTACCAGCTTACAAGGATTTATTGCATGTAATGTTAGTAGGATCGATCATTATTCAGCTCAAGATGTGCATACAGAATTAATGAAAATAGTGAAATATCTTTTAAAAGTAGAATTTATCCAACATTATACTAAAGTTAGAACATCAAAACAAGCTATCAAAGAGCTATTGGATTTATTAAAGTATTTTATTGTTAAGTGAATATAGGAAAAGTATATCCTCAACTTTTGGTAGTCAAGTGTAACTTTAAAATCTCTAGATATCTTATTTAAAGAGAAACATTTTTTTGAAATTTCTACTTTTCAATAAATGTTTATTTAATAATTTTGAGCAAAGTTGCGCAAATCCTTAAAAAGTTTTACACTGTACTATATATGTGTATTTTTGATAATGAATTGTGAGTGACCCATATTGATCACATTTTAATAGCAAAATACGGGTTAATAATTTAGAAATTTAAATATTGCTTTAGTAGGTGAAATAACGCCACATTCACATTATCGGATAAATGCAAGAGAATGGAGAGTAAATGCAAGATACAATTAAATTGATTTACACTCTTATTTTAGTAATCAACATAATCATCATATAGTTGCTTCAGTGCTATTAACTCTTTCATTATGATTACATATATTTAAAAATACTATATAACAGTTGATATTAATGAGAATTGTTATTATTTAAAAGAAATTTTATTAAATCATTGGTTCTTTAAACATATTAATTGGGAGTGAGAATTTTTTTTATTTTAGTTTATATTAATTAATTTTCCCCTTTCCAAAAAAAAATAGATCTATACTAGTAGTATACAATCAACAAGGATTGTTTTACGCGGCCATTGTTTTAGAAAATAGAAATTATTATGTCGAAAAGTTGTATTTTGGCCAATGTTTTCAAAGCAATAAATTTGATTGGCCAGCTTTATTTCGTGTTTCAGGTGTAACTACTACTACAGGGCTGGGACCGTATCCTTATTATTGTGACCAATATCCTTTCTATTCCGGATTTCTGTTTTAGTACACATGTTACGCGTGCGTAAATTTTTATTGTTATGCTTTTGCAGAATTTTCTGATGGAATATGCAGCCCGAATTGTTTTCCTGACCTCAAAACTTAAAATTATCTCGATTACTAAAACCATTTATGGAACGCACCAGGAATTTCAGGCGTAGTTGCAGATTTTACACAAATATTATTATTGTTATATAAGCACCATGACTTGTTTGTAATAGTAAATTTTACCTATGTTACGGCGGTCGTGTAAACTTTTATTTTATGCAAGTTTACGTCAAAATTAATTTCCGACGTGTAACAATAATTTTTGATCGTGTCAAGGTCCCTTCCATTATTATAAGCAGAGCCAGTGTCCACGTAATCACAAATTAAAAAATTTAATTATAGAATAAACGCAAAGATTTCCCAACAACAATCAACTTGCCATGAATTCATTAGCGAATTAGAATATCGTTATTAAAAAACCAAGGAAATTTATTTTTAATATAGTTCAAGAAGATCCAAACCCAAAATTGTATAAAGACATCGTTATTACAAAGAAAAATATAATAATAATAAATATTTGTTTTCCGAAAATTTTAGATATTTAATAATTTCACCAATAAGGCATTTTTTCTGATATTTTGATTCTGTATTTCACGTATAATTTCCATAACGAACCAAATGCATAATCAAGTAATTATTGGATAAAGATATTTATGCGAGGGATCTGTACCATGAGTGCCTCATTAACACAGATTTATTTGCTGCATGTATTTAATCCTTCATTATTCTCATAACAAATATATCAATATACTAAATAACAATTAATTGAATTAAAATGCATTTGGAATCCAATCTCAAATTGTAGTGTGTTCTTGAATGGTGATTACAAAATTTATAAACATAATTGATTGTAATAGTATCTTTAATTTATTTATTTATTTATATTAAAGAAATAATTGGTATTTTTGATAACGTGGCGTTAAAAATAATAATAAAAATAAAACCCCCTGCAGTTTAACTATCTTTCCCGGAATTACCCGTCGCCGACATAGCGAATTATACGTCATAACAGACTTGTTTTAAATAGTACTTTCCAAATCAATACAAATTATTTGTCAATCACAATCGTAGAAGATTCTTCAGAGAAAAATTTATTGGCGATTTGTAGATCAATGCTTTGTGATCAAAACAAAATCGTGCGAATTTGAAATTAACTTTTGGGGCAAATAATCTATTTTTTTATAAAAGAAAAGTTTTAAAAAAACAAATATCAATTAATTTTTTAAAATTTTTTTCAAATAACTATTATATAATAATGAACTCCATAATTAAAAAATCAAAACGTTCAAAACTATCACTACCACCACCACCAACAGCACCATACCACACTCTTCAAATCAACGATATAATTCAACACTTAAACACGAATATTGAAGGAGGTTTGACAAATGAAGAAGTTATCGAAACACGTTTTCCAATTTATGGATTGAATGAATTATCAGGCCAAGGGAATGTCAACGCATTCATGGTTTTAGCAAAACAATTTTTAAATGCTTTAATGTTGATATTGATGATTGCCATGATTGTCTCTTTTGTCACGAAAGATTATATTGAAGCAGGTAAATAAATAGGTCGTGTGTAGTGCTGTAAACCACATGATGTTGATTTATCTATCTATAAAAGTTTTAATATTAAAATATTAATGATTCTCTTTGAAAACATTAAATAGGCGTGATTGGATTTGTTGCAATTACAAATGCATTAATCGGATTTTTTCAAGAGTATCGGGCCGAGAAAACTATGGAATCATTAAGAAAAATGACTTCGCCAACTGCAAGAGTTATTAGAGGAGAAGCTTCAACATTTGTTCCTACGAATACTCTAGTACCTGTAAGCACTAAAATTATTACTATTATTATTATTTGATGTTTTTTTTTTTAGAACATTTTACTTTGAACCGAATTGATTGATCATCTTTAATCAGTCAATCCAAATTTGTCATGATATTTTTATTTAATTCTTGCTCATGTGACATTATAAATTCTTACATCAATAGAAAATTAACATTGATAATCTTATTGATAATCTTTTTCTTCTACATATATTAGGGAGATATATTAGTAATTGAAGAAGGAGATGTAGTTGGTGCAGACGCCCGATTATTTGAATGTCAAAATTTGGAGATTGATGAAGCCCTATTAACTGGTGAATCTGTACCTGTTGCCAAATTGTAAGTATCTTTCTTCAACCGGAAAGTATTAAAGAGAACAGGGAACAAACAAAATCATCTTGTGCTGTGACTATACCTTCAATCAAATAATGATGATGATTATTACTATGATTACTAATTATATTTATAATTTCTATTAATTATTTAGTGCTGATGTGATCGAAGAACATGATAAACCAATAGGTGATCGATTAAATTTAATATATTCTAGTACAACAGTAACAAAAGGAAGAGGAAAAGGTTTGTAATAAACTAAATAAAGAACGTGATCATCATGATTTTGACATTATAAATCCTTGATAGTTAATTTTTTCTTAATTAAAAAATTTAAAGGCATTGTTATAAGTACAGGAATGGAAACAGAAATTGGGAAAATTGCAAAAAGTTTATCGTCATCATCTATTATACAAAGGAGTCCTTTACAAAAAGCGTAAATTAATTAATCTATCATTTCAAAATAATTGACTTTTTGCAAAACAAAAAACTAATTCCAATCTGTTATATAGAATGGATATGATGGCATATATATTATTTGGAATAGCTGTTGTGTTATCCGTAATAGTATTTGGTGTAAATAAATGGCAATTTACTAGAGAGGTTTTTATTTATGCAGTATCAGTTAGTATTGCCATATTACCTGAAGGTCTTGTTGCTGTGGTATGCATACATTTTGTAACACATTTTAATAGAGGGAAGATGATTTTCAAATCGAGTGAAAATATACTAATTATTTATTTGTTATAATGTTAGATTACATTAACTATGGCTTTGGGTGTACGGAAAATGGCCAAAAATAAAGCAATTGTTCGTAAACTGAGCGCATTGGAAGCATTGGGATCTGTAACAAACATTTGTTCTGACAAAGTAAATTTTTTTAAAATATATTATTTTGAATTTACAAATTGAATTTTCACCCTCACACATATTAATATCCGTAATCAATAAAGACTGGTACACTTACACAAAGCAAAATGATTGCAACCAATGCTTGGTTATTACACGAAGGTTTTTACAAAATAACTGGTCGTAAAGGTTACTCTCCAAACGGTAAAATATATAACATTGGCCATAGTCTTTCTAATAATGATAATAATGATGGTGGTGATGATAATGATGGAGAAGGAGACGAAGGAAATGAGAATGAGAACGTGGGAAATAAGAAGGCGAAGGAGGTATCGTTGGGTGATGAAGAAGTGACATTTAAAAATATGAGTTATGCATTTAGACAACTGGTTCAAACTGCCGCTCTTTGTAATATGGCCGTGATTAGAAAAGGTGCTATCCGTGGTGAATGGAATGTTATAGGTGATCCAACTGAGGTTAGAAAGTTTTATTATTATTATTATTATTATATTTTAATCATAATAATTATTTTAAATAATCACACACTCACACATATATCCAAACATTTGATATAGGGAGCACTTCAAGTATTTTCACATAAAGCTGGATTACCAAAACCGGTACTTGAAAGCGAAGAATTCAAATTCAAATTAATAATGGAATATAACTTTGATACAATTTTAAAAAGAATGTCGGTCCTTTACAAAAATGAAATCACCAATGAATATTATGTATTCATGAAAGGTGCAACTGAATCTATTCTAAAAAAATGCACAAAATTCCAAGTTGGTGATGATGTTGTCGAGAGAGAAGTTAATGATGATGGTAGTGACGAAAAATTTAAATTGGAAATTAATAATAGTCTTGAGAGTTTGGCTAGTAAAGGATTGGTAAATTTATTTGTTTTCTTATTTGGTAGTGAAAAAAAATATATTTTGAGACGATTAATAATTAAAACACTAATATTTCCAACTGTTTTTATTATTAGCGTGTATTATCATTGGCATATCGAAAAATAAATAATTCTAGTAAAACAGATAAAGAATTTTCAATGATGACACGCGAGGAAGTGGACAACGATATGATATTTTTAGGATTTGTTGGTATTTACGATCCACCAAGACCTGAATCAAAGGATGCCGTAATGAAGTGTTTTGGTGCTGGAATTGAAGTTCACATGTTAACAGGTAGAAAATTAATTTTATTTATTTCCTAATTCATTCATTCAATAATCTAATCTTTTTCAATAAATATAGGCGACCATCCTTTGACCGCAGCAGCAATTGCTAAAGAGATAGGAATAATTCCTTCAAATTATTTAGTCAGTAGTAATAATATTAATAAAATCGTTAATGACGATAATGGATCACAATCGCAACTTGTAATGGCAGCAACACAATTTGACGCATTGACTGATAAAGAAATTGATGAACTTAAAGAACTGCCAAAAGTTATTGCTCGTTGCAGTCCTGAAACTAAAGTGAAAATGATTGAGGCTTTACATAGAAGAAAAAAATTTGTGGCAATGACTGGTGACGGTGTCAACGGTATGAATAAGAATGATTACTATGATGAAAATGATAATTATCATCATCATTATTATTATACATAGTGTATTTACTATTTTTCCCTTTCTCTTTTCCACAAATTTCATAAAGACTCGCCAAGTCTTAAAAAAGCAGATATTGGTATTGCAATGGGAATGGGCGGTAGTGACGTGGCAAAACAAGCAAGTGATATAGTGTTGACTGATGATAATTTTGCAACAATAGTTAGCGCAATCTCTGAAGGTCGTAGAATCTTTGTAAATATACAGAAATTCATTTCACATTTACTCAGTGGAAACGTATCAGAAATCGTTGCATTGGTGATCGGATTGTCATTTATTGATACTGATGGTTTATCCTTAAATCCAATGTCACCATTACAAATACTTTTCTTGAACATGGTTACTAGTTCACCGCCTGCAATGGGTTTGGGGGTTGAACGAGCATCAAAAGATATAATGAGATATCCACCCCAAAGTCGTCGTGGATTATTTTCATGGGAAGTCATTGGTGATACGTTATTTTATGGATGTATTATGGGTGGATTGACGTTAACAAATTTTTCTATAGTGATTTATGCAGCTGGTGATGGAAACTTAGGTAGCGGATGCAATCATAGTTTGAATCCGGAGACAGAAGACGCATGTGAGCAAGTTTTCCGAGCAAGAGGTGTATCCTTTGCGACTTTAACTTATCTACTATTTATACATGCCTATAATTGCCGATCGTTAAGAAATCCGATTTGGTCGATGCATTTCTGTGATAATAAATTTTTATTTTGGGCAGTAGTTGGCGGTGCACTTATTGCAATTCCTACTTTTTATATACCTGGGTATGTAGCGAAATCATTTATTAATTAAAAAAAATTTAAATTACTAAGATAATCTTTTTTTTATTTCATATTTTAATTAATTAATTAGGTTGAATACAAAAGTATTTCATCAATTAGGGTTTAGTTGGGAATGGGGATTAATATTGGGATCAATAATAATATTTGAAATAGTTGTTGAAATATATAAATTTTCCAAAAGGCGTTATTGTGCACCTTTAATGTTTGCTAGTTTAGTACCAGGAGGAGAAGAAGAGGATGATAATGGTGGAGCAAATATCACAATAGTATGACATACATAATATAATATTTTATGTTCACAATATTTTTTATTTTAACTTCAAAATTATAAAAAAGTCCAATACACGTGTAATAAATTCAAAAATTCTTTGCAAACAAAAAAGAAACAACTTTATAACATTTGAGCATTATATACCCAAATTGATTGCATTATCATCCAATCAAATATTGAATTTCTGGAGATAATTTCTAAATTTGTACTGGTACACTACGAAATTTCAACAACAGTTAAGGTGCATTATGAAATCCGATCCTTTTTTAAAGCGTAAAATCTACATGAGTATATGCGTTAATCCGAAGAAAAATGGCTCCATAAAATGCCTTCGGCCTAACGGGGACGACTATGTAATAATTTATTTAGTTATCAATTATTGTTGAACAAAGTCATTCAAGCTTCAAATATTTAAACCATATGAAACGTATCTTTGATGATAAATTTTTTATTACAATCAATCAATCAGGAATAAGATTATAAAATAATGATGCCCGTTTTAAAGATTGCCTTATAAAAATAAATAAATTCCACCGTACCTGGGAAAACTTTTAGAACTGTAGAATTGCTGGTTTTCTTTAATATGATAATGACCTATTCACAATGAAGAATGGGTCTTTTCAATCTGAAAATACTATATATAATTGATAATTCTATTCAAAATCGTCAAATAACTTTTATTATATAGGACATCATTCCACAGTTCTGGGAATTGAATTTTTTTGCATGATAATTATAAAGCTTATAATTGGTGAAAACATTAATATTAAAGGTGGGTGGTAAAGAATATGTTTAAATAATGTGTAACATAATTGAATACTTAGTTTTAAAACAAAAATAAAAGCAACCTTTGGTCATATAGTGCAACTAAATAAAAATTATTCGTCTTTTATTATCGTCATTATCTTTTCCTTTGAAATTCATTTTGAAATAATTTTGCCAACAAAATTTTTAGATATTAAATGTCAGATAACAGTTCGAGCTCTGGCTCTTCAAATGAAAGAAAAAATAAAAGCTTTGTTCATCCCCATTCCCTACTGGGTTTAAATGTAAGGTTGCATGAAAAAATGACAATGAATGCAAATAATTTTTTTTCAAAAATTCGAACGCTAATGTGACACAAAATTGAATTCGAATTAGTATTATATAGTATTAGTATTAGTATTAGGAAAAAAATTCGAATATTCAAATATCCCAACTCGGATTTTAGAATGGATTGCTGAATTTTTTGTCAAAGATTTAGAAATGGAAAGAAAAATTTCTGCACTATTCTTTATACATAAAAAAAATCAATTTATATTACAAAAATGGTCATGTTTCTGGAAGATAACCAGAGCCATAATTTCTAATTGTTATGTATATGAAATATATTAATAATAATATTTATATAGAAAATAACATAATAATTATACATTGGGTTGGAAAAATCAAAGTTACATCATAACAGGTTCATGGTCGGTGCTCGAATAAGGTTGATTACCTGTATAAGGTTGTGGAGATTGTGGAGGTGGTGGACTTGAATATGGATTTTGTTTCACATTGTATTGATCACCATATTGAGAATTTAGATAAGGTTGTGGAGGTGGAGATTGAAAATTATTATATTCACCATATTGAGAATTTGGATAAGGTTGTGGAGGTAGGAATTGTTGATTACCATATTGAGAAACAGGTAGCTGATTGATAGGTTGTTGATATTGAGCAACAGGTGGCTGATTGATAATTGTTGCCGTATTTTCGGGACCATTGATGTTAGGTGCAGCTTGATCTCCCGTGTAAAATGCAAAAACTGAAATAAGTGAACATATGAGAGCTAAAATTACAGGTACAAGTCCACTGGCTCCAATACTTGTTTTTGTAGTATAATCATCGTCAACGGCTTCTTTGATTTTTAAATAATTGTCAATTTGTCCTCCAATTGCTAACAGAATGATAAATGAACTGAACGATGCGAAGATCCATGACACTTTTTTAGGTATAGGATTGATGCGGGCATACATTCCAACGGCAAATAGCATGAATGATGTTATTACACCTAAAAATATATTCAAACAATAAATAATAAATAATTAATTATATACAATATTTTTCGCATTTTAAGTAAGCACATTACCAATAGCATGCATAGACAACAAAAACTTTGTACTGCCATTTCTAATGTCATAAGCATTATCAAGACCAAGACTCGCGCATTTATTAGCACTTGAACCATAACTACTGTAAACCTTCGCACAAACACCATATACTCCAAATATAATTTTTGCGGTTGATGAATACTTTAATTTTATTTCAACGCTCGTAATAAAAATTCCTTCGATAATTGGCGCCCCCAAGTTCACCAAAAGAAGACAAAAGAATGAGACAAACGACAAACCAGCTGCACCAGTGTTTGCAACTTGAGCGTTAATTCCTTCCATCACTTATAAGGGGTAGCGTTTTTTAATAAGTTTAAAGTATTTTTGGTGATAAAAAAAATTTTTTTTTCGAAGGCTAAGCAAGAGTCAGTTTTTTTTTATTTCTTATTAAATTTTCCTCGTTTAAATATATGCAAACAAATATTTTTGCATACACTTTACACAAAAGAATTCTAAAAAAAAAAACTCGAGTTTGATTTTATTTTTGTATAATTTTAGTTAAAATTACACAAATTTATTCAATGTTATACGAAAATTACATTATGGATACATAATGGAAAGGTAACAAAAATGACAATAATAATGGTGGTGACAAAAAGTTGCATTACAAACATAACCAAACAAGTATAAAAAAAAATTAATATGAAATACTATTGCCAATTTTTGTAAAACTAATTCACATTCTTTTTTAAAACCTCAAAATTTTTGACTTAAAAATTTTGACAGAGTAATTATTCTAACGCAACAACGTACATATAATTATATAAAAAATCACAACATCTTGTAGCTTAAGTTTTGAAGATTAAGCATATAAAATTACATGCTTTCATATTTTCTATAACGTTGCAAATTATAAATAAAAGAAACCCGGTTATTTATGAAAAAAAGTATTATAAAACCATTTATCAGACAGCCATTATCCTGCTTATGCTCAAGAGTACTCGTTTCCTTAGGCCCTTCAAGATTATGTTCAACAATATGAAATGGAATATTCACTTTCTGATGTATTTTCCTTTGCTGAATGAGCATTGTCAGGCCAGTAATGTAAATAATTTTTGAAGTTAAGTTTCAATATTCGTGTAACGAACGCATGTTTAAAAGATGCTAGAGGTAGAAAGTAGAATTTGACGAAGCCTTTTCTTTCATAAAAGTCTTCAATGGGACATAAACAAGTGGCGTGATGTACAAATTATGATAAATAACGCATTTTATTGTTTGTTATGCAAAATTATTTTGCATCACCACCATTATTTTCGTTACATACGGAAACGAATTTCTCCTTGTTTCTACTTCCAAATTTGGAAACAATTTTATTAAAAATTTCCAAAAAAAAAAATTCTAAATGAAAACAAGAATATTAAAAATAGCTATGTAACAAACAATCTCAACAGCCTCAACAACAACGAAGTATTCATCCAGTAATGACAATGACAAAGTATTTACCCAGTTCAAGTTTAGTTTCTTCTACTAATAATGGCAAACAACAACGGCAAAGCATTTACCCAGTTCAAAGGTAGCTTCTTCTATTAATAATGACAAACAACAAAATATTTAAAGGGCAATTCATCTTCATCAAAACTTTCATCAAATCCATCTGAACCAGTCGCTTCTTGAAGTAGGTTTAGAAACAATGCCTTTCGTGAGTTGGAATTTTAATAATTATTTATATTAGTTATGCATAAATTTAAAATATTCTTTAAAAAACGCATAAATTTATTATGAGACCAGTGCCAAAGATAGATGTGGAAACAACTAGGAAATTTTCTGCTCAAAGTTGATCCTGATTCCATTACCTAATAAGTATTGTACAACAAGGAACAGGAAACAGGAACGGAATAACTTTTGAACATTCTACTGTATGAATGATAATAAAAATTTCTCCATAAACCTCTATCGAAATTGATATGAGAGTAGTTTATAACTATGCTTGACTATAAAAACTACATTAGCAAAAGCCCTTTAACCGATTAATTTAATCATGTGAAATTTTTTAATTGACAAATTCGAATAAAAAGAGTCATCCGAACAATATAACTGATAGTGATAGCATATGGACTATCCAATCCAATTAAATTTTTTTACTTATCAGTTCTATTTTTCTTTGGTAGTCCTTGTAGTAATAATAATAATAATAGTAGTAGCAAAAGTAAATTTCTTTTCTTTTCTTTTCTTTCCTTTAGTCAATTAACAATAATGGTTGTAGTAATTGGTTTTTTCCCTTTTTAGTAATGATAATAATAGTGATTTAATTTTTTTTTCTACTAGCAAATAGTAATAGTCATAGTAAGGTTTCTATTCGAATAAGAATTATTTGTTTTTTATTCGTTATGAATTTGGATATTCGAATTGCATTGAATGTTTATTTGAATAAGAATAGCAAATAAAATGAATAATAGTAATAACAACAATAGTAATAGTAATATAAACAAATAAATTCGAATTAAGAATTTGAATAGAAACTCCGATCTATAAGTCTCACCCAAAGAAAAAAGTAATAAATATTATGTTTTGGTGTTAGTAACAAAAACAAAAATTGCAGTGTTGGTTCCAATAAAATTTCATTGGAGCATTCTAATAAATTTCAATTGGAATTTGAACATTCCAATGAAGTTAACCAATGAAATTCAATTTCAACAGCGTTACAATGTTCCAATTGCACAACACTGAAAAATTGTAACACAAGATTAACCTGCCAAGGACTTAAATAAATCCCAGTTGATGAAAAAACTTTTCAGATGGTATTGTATTATTATTACTACTACTATCGTTAATATTACTATAATTATTATTGTTGTTATAATATCTCGCCTTTAATTTAATGATTCGAATAAAATGAATAATTCTGATAGAACGGATAAAACGAATAATAATAATAATAATTCGAATTAAAATAAGAATTTGTATTACGAATAGAAGAAACTCCAACTATGATATTTATCCTGTTATGATGTATTCTATTTTGATTTTTGAGCAAATATATGTTTTTTTTATCATTCTAGGTAATGCAGGTGGATACACTTCAACTAAATGTCTATGCCATTGAATTCTACACTAAAATTCCAGACGCAAAAATGAATGTTTAAGGATATTTTTTTAGCCGCTAAGCCGTTTAAAAATTGCTTAGCCGACTAACATCACTAGATAATAATAGTATATTGGGGGTTTTTTAATAAGCAAAAATGAAAAATAAAGAATATTTGTTCAGTTTGGGATTTTTAGAAGTTTCGAAACAGTTTTAATATAAGTGTTGATTTTTATTAATATTGGTTTTTATTATTTATTGTTAATTTGTTTTAGTATTTTTACAAAAATATTCATTATAAATCTAGAAATTCAATCAACATAAAAAGGGAATTGAACAACTCCCAATCTTTACTTGAAAAAACAAATGACAAATTTGGGTGGGTCCTTGCTTGAAACAGCAGAAAAAAATAAATACTGCATAGTAACCAACACTTAATGCTTGTACAGTCCTTGGTGAAAGTAATGGCGCATGATTTTTTACAAATAAAAAGAGCAGTTAAAAAATACACATATTCTTAAAATCAAATAATACGGTTACAACTTTTATTATTAATTCAACATCAATTCATGCTTGAACTTGGATTTGCATGCTGTTGATGATGTTAACTATTGCATTTTTTTCAAGAGCCACCCATTCCTCATAATTATCTTGATATTTTTTTTTTGAGAAACAGTTTTTTTGTGATATCATTTTTTGATACATTTCTTGATATTATGCCCAGATATCCTCAATAGGATTAAGATCTGAAAGGCAAGCACTCAGTTCATTCTAGAGGTATGCTTAGGGTCATTATCCTGCTAAAAAATCAATGACCACTACTAATGCATCACATTATCATAAAGTTGTTCGTTTAGAATTTTACAATATAGGTGGTAGCCAAAGTTTTCAGTAAAGACATGAATGCCAATCTTCCCTTTAAAATTGATCGCGCCCAAATATGAGCTTAAATAGGTGCTTTACCATGAATTGGATGAGTTTTTCACAAGACCATGCCAACATAATATATTGTGTAATATTTTCTTTTTTTTTTATGTTTCCTTAAGAAGACTCATCAAAGACTTGAGACGGTAAATTCGGTGCAGTTACGATAACGAATCACGAATCTTCTAAAAATTTTGGTGCTCAACTTTGGTAAACCGAATTGTTGGGAAGGATGAGATCAAAATCAATGCGCTGGCTTGAAGTGATTTGCAAATTGATTTGAAATAAAAATATTTTCATTTTCCAAAAATGGTTGTGGTTATTTTGTTCAAAACGCCAGGCAGATACTTTACTGAAAGGAAATCGTGTTTTGCTTTAGATACTTTTTGCGTGGTGTCTACTGCTGTCTACCATTAGGTCTTCGTCTTGCTCTGACATTTAGGACTGTTAGAAATGACCAAAAACTTATGACTTTGCCTTGGAGCCTTTACCTGAGATCAAAGATTTGTCACACAACGTGTTAGTGTTAGTATATTTTCGGGTCACGAGACCTAGATTCAAAACAATTTTACATTTTATTTTGTCGTTATTATTATTATTATTATCAGTCAATCAATGATCGATAAACAATACAAATTTTTTTGATTTTGACCATTTGAAAGATAGTGGATGATCTGGATAGAAAAATTTTATTTTTAATTTCCTTTTGGAGAAAACAAATATAATCCATTGATTTATCTTTGCAAAGAATTTTTTTTTTAATTAAGAAAAAAAAGTTAGTTGATTTTTTTTAACAATCGAAATTTGTAAATATAGCAATAACTCGGGAAAAAATCCAATCGATTCAATTGACCTTTAATCTGGGACAAATAAATAAGCACAAGGACAAAAAAATTTTTTTTTTTAATTAGGAAAAAAAAGCTTAGTTGATTTTTCTTTACAAAATTCGTAAATAACTTTTGATTCACATAAGGATTATCCTTTGCAAAGGATCTTTTATTAAATTTATTAAAATTCGTAAACAATTTCATTTTGTATATATAAGTTTTTTAAATAAATAAATTTTTTGCTCAACGTAACAGATAAAACATGACTGGCTAATGTCAATGCTACCGGATGAATATAGATAGATACCTCGCATTTGAATGTGACCGAATCATATATAGAATACCATTTTAGCACTACGTATCTCGACTATCGGATTCGAATACAACGTAAAAATCAAAACCAATGCACCGTTTTTTGGGTAGCGGGTCTATTTATATGTGTTTTTGTGGTAATCTATTAGACTACTCGATCAATGCACCATCTGGCCATGAAATAGTATATTTTATTAAAAATCGCATATTGATCATGAATACATGATAAGATTCTAACTTTAATGCTCCGAACAAATATATATTTGTGTGATTATAATATTATGATGCCAGAATATCATCGCAATCTATATTTCACAAAATTCACTGTTACATTTTCATTTAAACTTTATGGAGGACCTGAATGATATAAAAATACCACCACATGACAATTTACATATCAACTAGTGAGTGTTAACAACAGTTAGTAACCTAATTTTCTTTAGTGAATAGACAAAAGTTAGGACCAACATTGGTTAACTAATGAATGTTAACAACGGTTAATGAAGGATTGTCTAAAGGTTAATTGGAAATACTGATAATGTTATTGTAATTGTAAACGTAATATTAAGTCGTTTTGTAAATAAACCAAAGTGAGTTTGCAATCGGCCAATAAATGTAAATGACTGAAACAAATCGATCGCAAGTGAATAAAAGGAATTTTATAGCATTACAAAAGGACCATCTTTATTTATTTAAAGCTATTTGGCACCATTAAATGTGCAAGAGGGAACTCGTAAACTAATTAATTGACAAGCACCGAATTAACTGACAAGAGCAGCCCAAAAGTTGAACCATAATTGTTAATTAACCAAAATGATACCTCACAATATCACCATTTAATGAGAATCAAAAAATTGTAAAAAGTTTATTATTTCAAAATATTATTACAGCATAAGAAATAAAAATAAGGGTAAAATCAAAGATAAATAAAAAAAGATAAAAAATTTAATGTTGTTCGTAATTTCCAATTGATTAATAATAAAATTTTTATCCACCTTTGTTAACAAATTAGAGAAAAGAATTACAATCAAGATTATTTAATGAACTATTACTTGTATAAATTTTTAAGCTTCTAGATTTAGCAATCTCTTCATCTAATATTCTACTTTTATGATATGCATCTGGATGTGATTTGTGTGCTTGTTGCGAAGTGCCACTACCACTGCTAGTAGTATTATCATCATCATCATTATTAAAAACTTTGTTATGTTTATTTTTAGCGAATCGATAAAGCTCTCTACTAGTTGCTCTTTTTGATGGATCCACATCCCAACACTTCTGCAACATTTGCACATAATCATCAGGCATTCCAGGTAGTATTGGTGGTCGTAAACCTTCACATATATCAAAAATCAAGCGATGATTGTGAGCCCTATCATCAAATGGTGGATGTCCTGCAAATATTTCCCACATTAACATCCCAACACTATAGATATCTGATTCTTTGGTGTTCTTCGTGTTATTTCCTCTAAGTAACTCGGGTGCAACATATGATACAATTCCATAGACTTTATTTGATGATTTATCATCAACTGGTCCACATAATCCCAAATCTGTAATATAACAATTACCTCCTCTACCCATTAATATATTACCACTATGTAAATCACAATGAATTAAATCTTTTTCATGTATCTGATATAATGCAAAACATAAATAATCAAAGATTATAATTCTGTCTTTTAATGTTAAACTTGAATGATTTTTCTGTAAATAACCCCTTAAATTTCCATCTGATAAATAATTTAAAACGATTGCATAATTTCCATTATCTGGGAATTTAGTTATACCATTGCATTTAACAATCAATGGTGATTTGATTTTAGAATAATTTATTGCCTATTGAATATAAAATCAATTAGTACTATATAATACAGTATTGTTTATTTGTTTAAATGACAACTACCAACCTCATCAAAAAATCTTTTTCCTGGATTACTTGAATCATTTAAACTTTTTAATACTACTATTTGATCTCCAAAATAACTAAATTCCTTTGTATTTTCGTCATAATCAATAATAGTTCCTCTAGTCCATGTAGCGGTAAAAATCGAACTAAATCCATCTTCTGTCAACTTTGTTATATCATAAAATTGCTCAAAAGGTATCCATTCTAAAATATGTCTTGGCAAAGATGATTTCATTTGACATTGTTGAATAAAATCATCAATTATGTTATTTCCAGATGTCCAAGTGGTGAAAAGACTCTGTAATTGTAAACTAATACAATCTTCACAGAACCAATCAGAGTATTTTGTCAATTTACATTTGTTACATTCTTTTGGTTTTCCCAATTTATAACTTGCATTTTGTAATTCAAAATCATAAATAAACCTTTCTTCACAATATTCTTTTTCATTTTCAGAAAGCTCCTCATTTTTTTTGACTAATGAAAAAAAATAATCTTTTCTACTTTCGCTATCTACTGCATTAGCACCATTAAATATTTTTCTATAAGTTTTATATACAAACTCCTCTCTTTCTGATGATAACGATGATAATAGTTTAACATATGACATTATATAAAAATATAAAATATAAATTCGACTTGATGTTTAATGAATGTAGAGATATAAAAGCTGCCGTGTTATGTAAGGTTCTTTTCTAAATGTCGTAATTTTTATGTAGATTTTTATATTTAGTGTAATATTTTTTTTTTAATGCTTCCTAACAATTTTACCCAAATTTGAATGCACGAGAAACATTCAGTTATAAAGAAGACTCGTTAAAATCTTGAAACGGTAAATCCGGTGCAGTTACGGTAACAAATCACGAATCTTCTAACATTTTGTTGCTCCACTTTAGTAAACTGAATTGTTGGGATCAAAATCAAAGGATAAAACTTCGTAATGAGTCGTTTTTTTTTTTCTTTTTTTGGTATGCTGGCTTGAAATTAATTTGTTAAAATTGAAATTTGAACAAAAATATTTATTTGGCAATCGAAAAATTATCTATTTTTTTCAAAACGTCAGGGTTGGGCGGAGCAGATACTTGACCGAAAGGAAATCGTGTTCAGCTTTAGAGGTTTTTTGCGTGGTGTCTACCGCTGTCTACCATTAGGTCTTCGTCTTGCTCTGATGTTTTATATAGACCAATTGAAATTACCAAAAACCTGTGGAGACTTTACCTCAGATCCCAAATCGTCTCACGACGTGCATATTTCGGGACACAAGACCGGAATTCAAAACCATTTTTTTGTTATTATTTTTTTGATTTTAACCATTTGAGGGTTAGTGTAAAATTTTTTATTTTAATTTTCTTTCGGAGAAAACAAATCTTTGTCAAAGGGGGGTTTTTTTAATCAAGAAAAAAAAATCATAGTTGATTTTTTTTTTAACAATTGAAATTTGTAAATAACGTTGATGTTTGCATGAATTTTATTCTTCTATAGCGATAGATTTGAAAAAAAAAAAAATTTCAATCGATCAATTGGCCTTTAATCTGGGTTAAATACAAGGAAAAGATCACAAATAGATTGTTTTTTTTAGTCAAGAAAAAAAAAGTTTAGTTGATTTTTTTTAACAACCGAAACTCATAAATGACTTTTGTTTCACATTAGGGTTCTTCTTTGGAAAGGATCTTTTATTAAATTTATTAAATTCGTGAACAATTTCTCTTTGTACATGTAATAAATAAATTTTTGCTCAACGCAACAAATAAAAATATGACTTGGCTAATGTTGATGCTTCGAACGAATATATAGTCACCTCGCATTTGAATGTAACCTGTGAAACTGAATCATATATAGAACACTATGCACCTCGACCTCAAATTTGAATGCAACGTAAAAAGCAAAACTAATGCACCGTTTTTCGGGTAGCGGGTCTAATTATATATGTTTTTGTGGTAATTTATTAGGATACTCGATCAATGCACCATCTGGCCACGAAATAGTTTAGTTATTATTAAAGATTGCATCATTGATCATAAATGCATGATAGTATGCTAAGATGCTTCGCATCCGATGCTAATTTGATAATGTTGTTTGATGAAATGTTGTCATAATTGTAATTGTAAAATTTATTACGTCAAATTCGCTGCCATTAAGTCAAGTGAATTGCTTTAAAAGGCTAGCAAAATATAAAAGTTTACAAATCTCCTTTGTTTCATTAGTTGTTCCCAAGGAGCTGAGCTTTTCTTTTGCTGAATACAAAAGTTCAATTCCCACACACTCATTTATTACTAAACTCGGACATCTCTTATATTAATAACGTGATACATGATTAGGGATTTTATGTTCCAGGGTTAACTAATTTTAGTGTATAATTATTATGAAAATTTTATGTCAAAGCTTTTATAATTATTATCAAATTATAATCATGAAGATTGATCAAATTATTTTGCAATAATAGACCCATCTTTATCTTTATCCTTATTGTAGTGATCAATGAAAATTTCATTAAGGATAGCTTCTGG
>CAUDNR010002223.1:10562-37362 GCA_958430865.1 Entrophospora sp. SA101 | reverse complement strand
GGAGATGGTGGATTTAGTCTTGTGATGATATCCCTTATATTCTCACTCTTGTCAGTTTTTGCATTTTACAAAGGAAATCAAGTTGTGAGTGAAGGAGGCGGTGACATCAATGGTTCCAATGATAACGAAAATATGAACACAGTAATGACCAACCAGCAGAAACCTGTTCCTCAACAATTTCAAATTCCACAATCTTATTCAAACTCTGATACAAATAATCAACCTTATTTGAGCATCAACGATCAACCTGTTGTTTAATTTTTTTTTTTTTTTTTGACTTTTTTTCAACCCAATGAATGTATCATCATCAATTTAATTTTTGTGTTAACATTAATTAGTAATTTTGATAAACATAATAATATTGTATAAATATCAATTTAGTAATTTTAACAAAATAAAGTTTTATATAAATCTGCATAATCTTTACAAACTTGATCATTTGTGTGAATAAATAGGAACATTCTATGTAGTAGTTGTATAAAATCCAAATCCTGGGTTCTATTATTGATTTCACACATGTCAATTACGATTTTGAATTTGGTGTGCAACATATTAATATATAAATTGAGCCGAATACACATTCCATCAACTTTGTTATGCTCGTAAGGTGTCCATACTAAATCTGAGTTAGGATAGGTATAGTAAAGGCTTTTCAGTAATTAATCTATTTGCAAATTTAATTATTTCGATTAATTCAATAATTGGTTTATCTGGTTTATTAAAATGTTTATTCCCAATTAATAAGTGTGAAAATTTGATATACAGTTAATAAATTGTTAAGGACTTGAAATATAATTTTGCGAACATATTCTCTTTTCCCATTCTTAGTAGAATTACACGTGAACACTTATCAATTCCTGTTACTTCTGTTCCATACGAGCATCATTTTCTGATGCAGGAAATTTGGTTACCTCTAAAAGAACACATTTAGGGCATGAAGCAGTGAATCAGTTATTGTTTGTAAACAAAAATTATTTATATCATTTGATCGAGTAATATTAAGCGTCAATCATCCGAATCACCCGTGTATTTGGTCTGATGGGTGATCCAGATAAGTCTTTTTCGGACGGATTCAATCTCTATCCATCGGCCAATTTCTCCAACTCATCAGCACCCTCAAACTTTTCAGATTTCTCAGTGAACCAATATATAATTCCGACCTAAGCTTTCCTTTGTGATGCTAAGCAAAATGTGTATGGTTTCTAATCAAAATACTTTTTGCAATCAGATGATACATACTGGAATGTTCTTGATAACTGTTATTTTATCCCGATTTAAAACTAATTTAGCGCCAGTTTTTCACTTTGAAACTGTTATTTATATATTATGGTCAACAATTACGGGGATAGGATTTTAAATTAATTGGTGGAATTTAAAATTTAACGGTAATATTTGAATTCCGTATATTTCATAACGTATTAGTATGTATTCAGTACCTTTTAGACAGTTTTTTATGGGGATGAATTCATTGTCTTTGACACCAATGTACCAATTCTCAATCCTATATCCATTGGGATGAATTCTCTGACTTGAAAATTCATTGGCTATGCAATAAAGCAGTATGTCAAAAGTGCAGCCCAGTAAACCATGATCATGAATGCTACGTTTCGGAATCTGAATATACACGCCTGCTTAATATTTCAGTTCCTCGCCTGAATCTAAAAATCTGAAATGAAAAAAAAGTAAATATCATCTATAGAAACTCTTATTTTTTTTTTTAATCTTTCATTTCACTTATATATGTTAATATTGTCTCTATTACAACATTAACCAAATAATGAGATTCACCAGGCAGTGAGTGAATGTAGCACTTTTTCCTTATTTTTATTTGTTTTCCTCCCACACCTTATAAAAACTTTATTGGTTGGTTCCCTACGACGTAAATAATAACAATAATAATAATAAATTAATAAACAATACACTAAATTTAAAAATTTTGAAATTATTTTCGAAATGGATATTTTTCATGTTAAAAACTGTCACTCTTTTCTAACAAACTTTACATCAATCATTCTTTTATTATCTTCATTTTTGATTTCTAATGTTAAATCTTTGTCACCTCCACCCTCTTCTTCAGCCATCTTTTCCACCGTTTCCTTTACATCTTTTTCACAACCTTCATCCGACGATACTACTGATTTACCTTTTACCACTAATGTTTCTAAATCAGACTATATCACACATTTATTGATGCATTCATACAAGCACTAGATATTTGTATCGGAATTTATTTTTTTTCTTCACATAGAAGTATGAGACATAGAGATATAAAAGTATTTGAGTTTACTTTTACAGCTTTACTTAACTTTTTAAGCATGATTCTTAGCACACTTGGAATGATCACTGGGATTGACAAAGAAGTTAGACCCAGAGCAATAATACATGGAGTAATAATTGTATTTTTTTGGTTGTTTTTGGAGCTAGTTTATTATAGATCAAATTTTTTAGATAAAGAATGCGAAGAAGACCGTATAATATATATAGCTTACGTGATTTTATTAAATGCGGTTCGTTTGTATTTTACTACAAAAAATTTCAAATTTTTTATTATTGAGATTTTTAAAGTAATTGCAATTTTGATGAGTAATTATATCGGAAATCTAAAACCAATATCATTGGTTATACCATCAATTATCCAAGGCGTGATTTTATTACGTCTTAAAGATGATTATGTCATCATAAGCAGACACTTGGTATTGATTGCAATTAGTTTACCTCCAGTAATAGCCTTGGTATCTCCTGCAATTTTTTTATATCGGAGAATTAAAAACAATGATATATTGTTTCCGAAGTTTCAAGTTATTCAGATTTATAGTAGGATTCAATATTTTCTAGTTCACTTTTTTGTAGAATTAGGAAAGATTCTTCTTAAATTTTGCGAATTTGCAATGTATTTTGTACTATCTCCTATATATATTATGATCAGTCTTTCTTGTTATTTTTTGGTTGTGGTTTATTTGTAGTGTCGTTAATTTTGATTAGTTGCATTTTTTTTATTATTTTTTTATTTATAACAATTGTTACGTTAGGATTAGTACAAATACCATTGTATTCCGCCGTCATCATTCCAACAGTCAGTGCTATTTATAATATTATTGTCATTGCCTTAATTGAAAATCCCACTTCGTTTTTACATTTTTGATTTATATTTTTACTTTCTAGAATTCAACTCGAAATTTTTTTATTTTTTATTTTAGATATGTTTATTGTGTAAATAAAATAATCAACAAGTAAAACTAATGTCTGTGAAAATATCAACAAACAAGTATCTGGTGTTTTAGTTTCTTTATCGATTGTTTTGCACAATTATTGCCTCGATCTTTCATTTTGCAGTAAGAAACGAGTTTTCCATTATATTTTTTGAACTATGAGACATTGGTCGGGTCAGTTATGCATTTCTTCAATCATTGACTCATTGGTTGGAGGAGCATGGCATCTTCAAAATTTATTTTATTTATTAGAATTACAGATTATTGATGTATTTGATGAAGAGAAAAAATGTAATTTACCCTTACAATCTCTCGTGAAACATGCACATGACTGTTAAATGTAGTATATAGATACTTGCTCTCTTTTCTTTTTTACTGTACAAAAAGGAACTAAACAATTTATCATTAAAACTAGAATAACAAGTGACAAACTGGTAATCACAACCATCACTACTAAGAATGGTTGACAAAATTCATATTTATCGCTAAGGGCCTTTTGATGAAATTGACGAAATTTGACGTAATTGATCAGCCAATCAAATTAAATTTATTATTATTACGAAATTTCCAAAATCATTTTCTTCAAAATCGTTTTCTCCACAATCACCTTCTCTAAAATCATTTTCTACTAAATTATTTCTTTCAAAATTATTATCTTCAAAACCTCATGATTTAAATCATTATCTCTATTTTGTGAATCATAATAAATAATTGTTTACTTCATCTTTTAAAATAATTGGATGTATGTTATTTGTTTTTCTCTCTTAAAGTTGAACATTCAGGCTGATACCCTTTTGAATTCCTATTGCTTCTTCAATTTCATCATTAATATTTTTTAAAAAATCTTCTTCCCTTTCTTTTGGTTCCAAGTTTTGTTTAATTATCATCTTCTTTTGCTCGATCCTTACTGGTTTCTTGATGTTATTCTAGTTTATTGAAAGAACTGTATAGTTTATAGTTGGTTATTTCGCAGGTTTCTGTGATATTTTCATAATCCTGGGAATAAGGTTGTGGGCGAAACTCCTCCAGAAATCAATCGGCAGAGTTACACATTAATTGTTTATTAGAGTTTCGGCAGAGTTTCGCATTTGGAGGTTTTGTCAATCGTCAGAGTTTTGACAAGGTATATATTAATTGTTCATTATAGTTTCGACAGAGTTTTGACAGTCACTAAGAGGTTTCGGCAAGCAACCTTATGTACGACTCATCATCATTCTAGTTAAATAATTAAATAAAAATAAAAATAAAGATTGGCCACTCAAAAATTATACGGATCTAAATTTATCATCACTTGCTTGTTAATTTGTAAATTTAAAAAATTAGATTGTGTAGGTTCTTTCACAAGTGATATTTTTCAGTGATATATTAATTCTAGACTATCCTTTGGAACATTCTTTATTGGTAAAAAAAAGTCTTTGTTAAGAGACTTTAAGTAATTAGTATTAGTAATGTTATTGTTTATGATTAAAGACATATCCAATAATTCTTATATTTCTAAATACTGTAACGATTGACACCTTGTCCTAAAAAAAGATTGTTGCCAAACTTACAAAAAAAAGGAGAATGAACGTTCTAGAAGGTTGTGCACAGCCTTTAGACCTTGATCGAATTATTATGGGATGAAGATAAGGATGAATTATAATTTTTTTTTTTTTAGAAAATAATGGCAACAAATTCCTCGCGAAGAATATTTGAAAATGCATCATAAAGCAAAACTTTAATAATTATATTCGTAGCCACAAGGACCAGTGCTTCCAATTGATATATAAATCACAAATATTTACCAAGCCAGATATATATTTCTCAAATAAACTACCAAATAACGTAACCATGGATCCCAAGCAACAAAATATGTTCTCCTTCGTACATTTATATTTACATTTTTTTGATATCTATCCTGTGGTTAAAATCACGTGTTGAAATATTATCAAAAATATTCCCATGGACAAATGACACGGGGATGGTTAATTTCTCTTGAAATCAAAAATAAAATTACAACAGTAATAATAATTAATGGCTAATGGCTTCAAACTTTTTAAAACAAAATATTGCAGTAAGTAGTAGAAATAATGATTTTCAAAAATAATAATAAAATAAACTATTACTATATTTTATTTAGCTTATTCCATTGCTTGCCGCAGCTAGTGGAGGAGTGGTCGTAGGTGCAGCGTAAGTCCCTTTTAATTATATATGTTTAATATTTTATCTTTTTTTATATCATCAATATTGAAATTTTGATATCGAAATCAAGATACGGGATTTACGTATTAACGACATGTCCTGATGTGGTTTTAAAAAGATTGGATGAACAACAACCTTGGAATAAAATCAAGCAACATCAAATTATAAAGTAAAAAGTTTTATAATAAATTGATTGAAATTCACCGTAAGGCCTCGAAATTACAGCACCCTTTTTACAACTTGTGTCAAAGCGTGCGCTATCATCATCCATCTTTCGAGGCCTTATGGGATAAACAATTTAAAAGCGATGTTAATTCTTTTTCTTTTTATCTAGCTTATGACGATCAATAAAGAGTTTTTCGACTCTCGTAAAGTTTTAGAGTCACCTTCAAAACGTTATTAAACAATATCTTTAAATTGTTTCTTTTAGTAAATATTAAATAAAATTTTTAGATATATTTTATGAGAATTTAATAAAATTTAAAATTTTTATTATTATTAAGTTATATTATTGGTGAAAATATATAATACTCGCACAATTTATTTCCGATCCAGAAGTTTACATAATTTGTGGTCTAAAATACCGTTGTAATTTATTTGCTTTGACTCCAATGCGTGTATCAAAATTCTGTTGACGTCTTTTATCTTGATATTTATTTCGTTGAAGAATTTTAAAATTTTTTTCACCATCATGTGTGATTAACACACCTCCAGATTGTTGTGAGTAACCCATACTATTGGCATAATGAGTTATCAATTTTTTAATTATTGAAACGTCATTATTTCCCTATTATTATCATCATCACCATCATCATGAAATAATAAACAAACAAATTTGGTTGATTGATTGATTAATTAATTTGCAATAAAATTAATAAAGTTTTCCAAGTAAAATCTTTTAAATACCTCTCTATTACGGAGATTTTGTTTATAATATCTTGCCAAGGAGCGATGACCAATACGTGCACCTGAAGGCAACACTAATTCCATTTTATCTTGATATATCATGTTCCTATTCAATATATTTCACAGATTATTAGATTATTTATTTAGATTATTTATTTATTTATTCATAAAGAAATAAATTATTTAATTAACAAAAAAACTTTTCAATACCTTTTTGGTAATTCATCCTCATCCTCGTCATCAATATCTTCCCACTCATCATCATCATCATCATCATCATCATCATCATCATCGGCAACATTCACATCGTTATCATCATCAATATCCAGATCAGAATAGCTAGATCTAAAATCATAATAATCAGATATTTCCATAATATCATCTTCTTGATCATAAATTATCATAGTATGGCCTTTATCAATCTAATAATAGATTTTTTTTTTATTAGTTGAAAATTTGAAAACTTATTTTTTTTTCTTGGTAAGAAGAAAAAAATTTACCATGTGTTTTCTAACGGCTTCAAGACTTTGAAAACCCTTTCCACGTCCATTACAGTAAAGGCATACATTACCAACCGAAATCTTTTCTCCTAAATATTTAATTAATCCTCGTATATTAACTAAATATTCAACTTCAGGTATAAAGAAACTATGAACTTTAGCCATATGAGTGATATTGTCATCAAAAGTATCGGATTTATGTGCACAGAACAAACAATCCATCTCTCCTAAACGAATAGAAGTTTCTATCTTTTTATCCACCAACAATAAAGTGCTTGTCTTTTTAAATTTTTGTTTTAATAACAATTATAATAATATTAGCATACATTTAAATCAATATAAATTTTATTTACTAAAGGTTATCTTTACCTCATCTTCCATTGTTAACACTTTAATTTCTTGTTCTTTTTTCGGCATTTTTTGTGAATCATTATTATCATCATCTACATTGATGTTACTGGTATTTTTTAATAAGGAATCTTTATACAATTATTAGAAAATAAAATTTATAAGTTTATCATCACATTTATATTATTATTATTATTAATAAAACAATTGCATGAATTTTTTTACCTTTAGTTTTTGTGTCACTAATACTAGTAGTGGTTGTGGATCTAGTTTCTGCAACTTTATGTTTATTTGACTTTAAATGGTTTACATATGCATTATTTGAATAATAAATTTTACTATTGAAAAAATAAACAAATAAAATAAAAGTTGATTAGAAAAAATGTTGAATTTTGATCAATTAATAATTTTTTCATTTACTTGCAAACACCACATTCAACAGAAAAATTTTCTTTTTCAATTGCAATTTGATTTTTTCGTTGTTGAGCTAATAATAATTATTATAGAAGTAGATTGAATAGAGTGCTCATAGTGTTAAAATAAAAATAATTTAAAAGGTCTCAAATATTTACCCAAGACTTTTTGAGTAAATACTTCCAAGGTTACAGGTGATAAATCGACAACCTTCCTTTTTAAATTGTATCGATGCCAATCTGAAACATAATGATTTCGTTGAAGTTCAGCAGAAGAAAAACCAACTTGACAAGCTAAACAAGTAAAAAGTAAAGTTTGGGGTTGTTGTTGATCGGTCATATTGATTACAAGTTGTAGTTGTTTAATTTATTTTGTGGTTAAAAGACTCGATGATCAACATAAATTGTATAATCAACCAGTATTACTTGAAAAGGGCTTTCTCAATTATCCAATCATAAGATTTATTAGGTAATTGTTCACTTAGTACTGTAGTATTAATATTAGTCATCCGGCTTTGTTTTTCTTTTCAAGTATTTCCTTTTCAGACTTTTTTTACTTTAGCATTGTTCCATTCTTTTCCCGCAAATTTTATCCAACTCATTCAACCTCTCTAACCTCACCTCCAACTTTTCATACTCCTTGTTTGCTCGCTTGAATTCCTTTTCCATTTTTCGATAGTAGACTTTTTTTTTGTAAAGTAAATAAAAATTTAAAAGAAAAAAATTAATTAATTAATTAATTAATTGTTCCTATGCTTAATTTTTACTACCATAGTAAAACGGACTACTAATCTGTAAAAACAAAACAAAAAACCAAAAGTAGTCAGAGTACTTGCATAGAAGGAAAAAATACTCAGATCCAAAGCCATTTTGAGTATTACCTATTTTTTAGGCACTCTAATAGGTACATAATATATCTATTAGATTATGTATCTACTTAGCTAGGTTATGTATCTACTAGGATTAGACAATGTATCTACTATGACTAGATTATGTATCTACTAGGATTAGACCATGTATCTACTTTGTGGCCTGATGATGAGAATTGGCCACATATCAATGTGGCCCATTTTTATTTTACGAGTGATTTACGAATTCATCTTCATTTGGGTTATGATTGATTCACAAATTCATTGTCATTTGGGTTAGGATTTGACCCACGAATTCGTTATCATTTGGATGTTGATTGATCCACAAATTCGACATCATTTGGATGACGATTGATCCACAAATTCGACGTCATTTGGATAACGATTTGACCCACAAATTCATTGTTGTTTGGATGACGATTGAGCCACAAATTCGACATCACTTGGATAACGATTGATCCACAAATTCAACGTCATTTGCACAATGATGTAATTATTAATAAATTAGACTATTTTGTGGTCAAATGATGCATTGATCGAATATTCTAATAATTTAACACAAAAACATATAAATAGAACCTCTATCCCCACTTCTTGACCAAAAAAACCAATTCGTAAAAAATACATGTCTCCTATACCACTACAAATAACACCACAATCTTTTAGGCGATTTGCCAACTTTTTCAATTGTGAGGATGAGGCACGAAGTGCTGAATTGGCAATCTGTATTTTGGCCTTGTATGTCGAACTTGAATGCCAGGTGAGGCATGTAGTGCCAAAATAGTATTTGTGATCTGGCTTTGCATGTTGCATTCAAATGCTAGGTTTGAGGCACGAAGCGCCAAATTGTTATCCCTACTTGGTGATTTGCAAAAGCACAATTTTTCTTACTTCTTCCTTATATTATTCTACCTATGCGTATCATCACAAGTATACTATGTTTTGGGTCTCTAGAAACCTTTCTCGTATAGTTGGTGCTTCCAGGTATTACCTCTCCATGTAAAACTTTGTCCTATCCTTTGTTGTTTTACTATTGAAAAATTGAATGTACTACTGATTCGAAAATTTTATTCTTACTTTTGTGTACTACAGAATCAAAAAATTTATTCTTACTTTTGCATACTACTGAAAAAATTTCACACTTTTGTGCCATAATTCCATCACATGAATTTTTTTGTAATATACATACAAATGACAACTTTAGGAAATGATTCTAGCTATAAACCGTTGTACATTACTGACGTCTCAAGAGAAACAAGTGAGGTATCGAGGTATGTGTGATTACACATGTATGTAATATTATTTAGCTTGAAGAGCTGTTCAAATTAATACAATGTACAACAGCTCAACTTCAAGAGACCATCAGGAAATTAATTTAGCATAAACTTGCATAGATCTTATGATGCTGGCGTAATAATGCGTAAATCTTACAGTGCCGATGTAAGTTTTACACTTTTTTGTTATTAAACTTACAATTGACACATCTTATTATTATTATCTTGTCTTTTTTTCTCAATATTCACATGACCATGATTTTCTTTTTTATCATTTTCATTCAAGTAAACATAACCAAAAGCATAATTTACTATCAAAAAGTAGAAATAGCATAAAATTTGTTTGTCTTTATTATATAATAATTATTCGTCATTAAATACTTCTAATACTTCAAGCAATGTTTCTCTTGTCTTTTCATCAACTTCTTTGTTGAAGACACGCCATTCTTTGTGAATTTCTTCAATGGTTTTCGTATCTTCCAAAGAAAGATTTACAAAATATTTTAATACGTTTGTTTCATTTTCATTATAATCCCATTTTTTAGAAATATCTCTAAAAAGGAAATCATCCTTAAGTCTTCGAGACTTTTCTTCTAAGATACTCTTAAATTTTTCTAGTTTATCATTTTTTAACTTATTATCAAAGCTCTTTTCCATTATGAAAAAGAAACTTGTTATTATTATAAAAAAAATGACTATTGTTATTTATGGATCAATTCGAAGGTTGTTAATATTGTCATTTATACATTTCGTTTTAATAGTATTATTAACGTCAAGGTGTATTGTTATTAATTAAATACAATACATACACGAATAATAATTTTATGTTAATGCGAACGATTTATAAGTTTAATGAAACTAGGCTTAATTTAAGTTGCGCAATTAGGAAAGTTACATTGCGCGATATTATTTATTATTATTAAATTTTATTAGTAATTGTTTTATTGTTATTCTAAAGGTATTTATGAAAGTTTTAAAATTTACAAATAAATGCAGTCTTTTTTAATGCTTAAACAATACAAAAGTTGAAAATGGGACTTGAGTTCAGTTCTATATATTGCAGTTGCGACATATAATACAGGATGTTGATAGAAATATATTAATATACTTTTAAAAAATGATTATATTCATGTATTGTTTAAAAATTTATATATAAATTATCCCAACTCTTCAGCATAGCAGAAATTTGAAATGTTACATTAATATTAATTTTTTATATTGTGCAATGTAACTTCTGGCAAGCGATAAACTGATTTGAATCGGAGATGGGTTCTCAATAACATTTCGTGTGATAACAAACTTCCACTATGCTCAACTCTTCTGGAATAAGCTTTATCTGACTGAACTCCAGGGGGCGGGAAGCAATGCCCTGGAGTTTACCGAAGCTTGCATCAATCGTCAATGACACTTTCACTAATCTTCCCAGACCAGAGATGGCTGCTGACATGCTAGCCGAAAAGTTACCTGCAATGATCCTACCTCCAGGGCAATGGTGGCTCTGTGACCAAGTTGCAACTCTGCTGATGAATATCAAGAGAATCTGCAGCTCATTCCAAGTGTAGGAGGTCACAATTCGGGGTGGGGCTGGTGGCCCTGAAATTGCATTTGGACTCTGATGTTAAGAGGAAAGTTGTAAATAGTGTTTGTTTTGTATAATCATTTTCATAAATGCTCTGTTTCTCTGATACTAACCAATTTATAATTTTGGGTCTGTCTTATAGATTAAAATTATCGCATGATTATATACATCTTTGTTAGCAATACAGCCAACAAGAAAAAGAAAAAAGTCATAAAAATGGTTCAGATTTTGTTTGGTATGTTACGTTATAAATTAATCATTTTCCCAAATTTTCTGCTTCTCTTTAATTTTTGTTTGACCAACTGAATTTGTTATTTAAATGCGAGCCAAAATTACTTGTGTGCCATCCACATTCTGTTGGAAATAGGCAAGCAAATTGTCAACACGAACTTTCACCTTCTTTTAGTAAGTGGCTTATTCATGGGGGCTTACTATAAAATTGTTCATGATAATTCCCGGGGGCAATAGCTACTTAGATGTTGATTAATGCATTCAGTAGCTGGTTTATTGTATGTATGCTAAATTTGAAATTAGTGTTACAATTTTCTAATATCTATTATCAAAGCCTTTATGAGAAAAGCATCAATCATGAAGCACTTTGTGGTTCATACCAAATGCAATGAATAAAATAATGAACTTATAATAAAACATTATTTATTTATAAATTTGTCAAAAATTATCTTTTGTATTTTTGAATTTTTTTTTTAAAATTCATATTATTTTGCTATATTTAAGAGTCTTCTTGATAGTGTAGTGTATGTGTTTTAGATTTAGCACATCAAAAAAAAGTTAATTCCGAAATTTTAATGGCAAGTGACAAATGATTTGATAGAGTGGGATGTATCTTTGGGGTGATCAAGAGGATGGCAAGGCATTTGTGAGATCGTGAAGAGTTTGTTAAGAGGAAAAATCTGCCACTAAAAGGGAAGCACTAACGAGTGATACATACAACACATGATTTTCAAATAAATTTTGATTCGTCAATGAAAAAATTAATTTTGCAAAAAAAAAAAAAATTTTTTTCAATTAAAAAATAATAATTAAAAAAATAAAATGACATTTGCTTGGAAAGCCGCTGGCATCAGGTTAATATTTAACTAATTGTCATGAACATTAATGTCTTTCTCTACAAGTTTAAAACAAGAAAGAATTAATGTGGAAATAAATTTTTTTTATAAAAACCAGTTATCTAAAGTATTCACAAGTATGTGCAAGAGCTGTACGTAATGCTTTAAAAGATGAACATAAAGTGCTTGCACAAAGAAGAGATGAACAAAATGTTAAATTTGCAAAATGGGACCAGGGTAAACAAGGAGATTTTGTATGTTTTGGTTTTTTTTTAAAAACAAATTTTGTTGTAATATTTATTAATGAATTAATTAGCATTATTAGCATTATTAATCAATCCTTCTGTTTTATTATTCTTTTCGAAACACACTCACATTTTCTTAAAATATGGAAAATAGAAATTAATCGATTCTCAATCACAACAAGTTGAAAATTAATCAATAAAAAATTATATTTCTTTAATAAATTAAATAACTAAAAGTTTTGAGATGATTACATATAAATAATATAGTCAGAACTTCTTTAATGACCCTATATCATATCCCAAGCTCAAGACCTAGAGACAAATACATCATGCTTCCATGTTCTACACTGCATGATTTTACAAGTCAAGTTTATATTAATATTAAAAAAACCACCATCTGACTGTGACTTCACATGACTATCATCCAATAGATAATCAAAAAATAAATAAATGAAAAATTAAATTTTTTTTTCAAATTTGAAAATAAAATTATATATCCTAATCAACCTAATCACACAATGAGTTCACAACATTTCATTCCTCCATTAGTATGTGATATAATCATAACACTTATTCGCAACGTCAATCGACTGTATTAATATTTTAATTAATTGTTATAAACATTTTTTTGAATTTAGAATTATGGTATGATTGAAGAAGATTTATATAGATCAGGACAGCCAAATGAATTGAATTTTCCATTTTTAGAGAAACTTGGTCTGAAAACTGTTGTTTGGTTAGCTCCTGAAGAACCAAATCAACGATTGTAAATATTTTTTCATTCGAAAAAAAAAATTGCAATAATCAAAAAAATAGTTCTTATTTCTAATAATAATTTTTTTTCCTTCGTTAATCTAGTATAAATTTTATTGATGACCAAGAAATTCACTTTTATCACTTGGGTGTAATTTCATCAACAACAAATGCATGGGATCCCATTACTGAAGAAGTGGTATTAGAAGCTTTGGAATTGATTCTTAATTCTCATAATTATCCAATGATTATTATGTGTAATTTAGGTAGACATAGAACTGGTACTATTGTAGGATGTTTACGTAAATTACAAAGATGGAATTTGACTTCAATTTTCGAAGAGTATCGTCGTTATGCTGGTCCTAAAGTTAGAGTTTTAAATGAACAATTTATTGAATTATTTGATACTGACTTGGTTAGATTGCCTCCACCTATTAATCATCCAAAATGGTTATAATAATGATAATAATAGTTAATAACAATAATATTTTTGGGAATACACAAGAACAAATCCAGAACAAAGCCTTACTACATTATTTTATTTTTTTATAAAAAAGATTTAATATTTATTAAAAAAAAAATTAATTATACATAATAAATTAAAAAAAAACTTAATTTACTTAATATTATATATTAATAATAATAATCTTAAAATATTAAAAAAAATTTTGCCATCTTGCCAATTAATTTGCCATTTTTTTTAAAAAACATAATCATATACAAAAATTTTTTGTTTCCTTATTCATATTTATAATAGAAATAAATATATAAATTCTTATTTACAAAATAAAAAATAAATAAATAAATAAAATAAACAAAAATTTAATTTATTTATTAGATTTAATTCCATGGCTAAATAACTGTTGAAATTCTTGTTTTTGATAAGGTATCATATCATGTAAAATATTCCTGAGTTCAGTTTCTTTCTCAGCTATCCAAGATGTTTTTAGATCTTCATCATCAAAACCATTTAAAATTTCTGTCATGTTTTCTATATCAGATTTCCAATAAAATCTTTGATAGAAAACTGATGGGTTAAAACATTTTGTTGAAGGAATAAGCGAAAATACTTCTTTTGGAATTGATGATGGCGGATTACGTATTCTTGATTTAATTAATTTAAAATTAGTTTAGTTTAATCACTCTTAATCTATATATATATATATATATATATATATGTACATATATTTATTTTATATATACTCACGATAATTGTATAGTTTTTTCGCCAAAACAGTTTCCACAACAAATAATCATCGAAGGCCAAATCTCGTAATAAAATTTTTCGTAAGATCCACCACAAAATTGACATTTATCTGCTAATAAAGTCAACCAAATGTATTTTTGCTCAGTTAAGCCGAATGGTGGATCCAACTCTGGATATTTCAAAAAACTAATTCTAGATTTTTTCCAAATTATTTGGGTTGCATCAGATTTTGACCACAATAAATTACGAAAATATTTACATGCGGTTGATAAATTGTATAAATCGTATGGTGAAACACCTTTACAAATTTCTATTATAATCTCAATTGGCAACTTGGTTATTATTTGATTCTGTAATTTTGAATGATTAATGGCAACATCAGTGAATGTTGTAGATATTGATGTCACTGATGTTGCAGAAGTTAATGTTGTTGTATTTGTAGTTACTGCTGATGATGATGATGATAAGTCTAATTTTTCTCTATAACATTTTTCTGGATGTATAGTGTTAGAATCGAATATTGTACAATCTGATTTACATGCAATAAACTCGCGTAAAACTGTAAATAATTCACATATTGTTACACAAGTCATTTTAATTTCTATAATGAAAAAAAAAACGATCAAAAAAAAAGATCCATTAAATGTGGAGATATTTTATATTTGTATATATATATAATTTTTACTTATTCGACTCCTATTTTTTCTTTAAAAAGGTTAATGAATGGAGCTGAGCTATCCAAGTGGCCATGAAATTAATTTGATTTTACAAGTAATTACAAGTAGAGATAATGGAGAGAAATCATCCTTTTATTTATTTATAAACAATGCGTACCAAATATTTATTATCCATGCCACTTTGATGTGGCTTCAATGAAAACATTTCGGCATTTACGGGCAAACATATTAACGCATTGTTAGTGACTTGGCATTTTTTTTTTTTTTTGAAATTTACATAGAATAGAATTTATATATTTTTTGTATATCTTACAAAAGTTTAAATTTAAAGTAAAAAGCGTGACCAATTTCTTTTACTACTAGTACTGGTTGGATTTCCTTAGAAAATAAAGGCACTGAAAAATTTAATATTTATATATTTCTCAATATTTAATGTGGCTTAGGAATGGTGTGGGAAATAATATAAATATTTATTTTCTAAGCCACATTAACTGTTCAAAAAAAAAAAATAAATTTGCCTTTAAAAAACCCCCATATTTACATTATCCTGTACCAATACCTTTCTTTTGTCTTTTCTCTTGACTAATTATAAATTTACAAATTTTTTAAAAAAAAATTAGTTGGTTTTTCAAATTTCATTGTGGCTAAAATTAAAAACTAATTGTGGCTAACTAAATAAATTTATTTGCCACAGATTAGGTATGTACATATGTTGAAGTCTGATCAATTTATTTTGGTTAGTCTTTTTTTGAAAATCTAATATTTATTGGTGTTAGTGCGGCTCGAGTCATCTAGTCCCGATCAGTGGCAAATTTTTTCCATAAACATTTTAGATAATTCACGTGACCAAGAAATTAACAAAAAAAAAATCATGCGACCGCCAATTGTCAGAAAATAATCATTAAAAATTTAGATATACATGTATAGTTAGTCAATTCAAAATATCATACATAATGTTAAACAAATCCGTGTAACTAATGTGCATATTTATCATTATTTTGTACATAATTTACATCAAATCATGAATTCAATCCTTGCTCCTTTAAATGATGATAAGTTAGAAGGTGATGAGTATTGCGAATGTTTTACTTGTGCAATTGGATCAAGATTTCATTTCTGCAACAATGTTTCTTGATTATTTAACAAATATTTTGAAAGATTAATAAAAACATTTCAATTAGATTATCTATCTTTATCACAATATAAACCAAACATCAATGCTGAAATTAAAGAGATAACAGAAGAATTTATAGGTGATGGAGAAGTTCTACCAAATCATGGCATGATATTCAAAAAATTATTTAGAAGAAAATTATCTTTCAGCACCTTCATTTGTTAAAGATTACTCATTAGCAATGATAAAAGCCATAAATTTCCTGACTCTGAACTATTTTATTTGTTTAGAATTTTTGATCCAAATGAACTTCCTGATATTGAAAATGTTTTAAATCTATATGGTCAGAGTGAGATAGAGTTTTTAGAAATTTTATGGAGATACTAAATTGGTGAATGATGAAGTTTTGCGAATTGTTGAAAAAGGAAAACTCATAGAAGAGTGGGAACTCCCTAAAATTCTATTTGTATCCCCATAAAAATACAGAAATGTATTTTATTCAATTGTAGAAACACAGATGAAAATTTTTATTTCAATTATCCAAATTTAACAATTATTGTTAAAGTAACACTACTCATACCTTTTTCCAATGCACATGTTGAAATACATTGAATAGCCATTTAGTGATTTTACTAAATGGTCTAGATATTCAAGATTTTAATTTTGAAAATGCATATGAACATTGTATAAATAAAAAAGAAAGGAATTTTTCACTAAAAAATTTTTTTGGTGATGATCAAACAAAATGTGCGCATTTTTTTATTGTCCCTGGTTTGATGTTACACACTTCAAAGACCTGCTTGAATTTTTAAATTTGGTTAGTTAACTGCTAAAAAATAAAAAAGAACGATGATAAAACAAACTCCATATAGAATTTTTTTGCGTAATGTTGACATCAAATTTGTATACAAAAAATATTCGTTGCATATATTTAAATGAAGAAAATTAACAAGAAATAAAAAAAAAAGGATTTCCGCTGGTCTTTTGGTCTTTGAAAAAAAATAACTTTATCATCACCAAAAAATACCTTAAACTCTTATTAAAACGCTATCCCTTATAAGTGATGAAAATGATTAGCGCTCGTGTTGCAAATACTGGTGCGGCTAGTTTCTCATTCCTGTGTCTTCTTTTAGTGAACTTGGGGACGCCAATTATCAAGTCAATTTTTATTGCGAGCGTTGAAATGAAAGGTCCTTCATTAGGTGGAAAAATTATATTTGGAATATATGGCGCTTGTGCGAAGTTTTCTGGTAGTATTGTTACATCTGGATGCGCTAATATTGGTCTTGTTAGTTCTAATGACAATAGAAATGTCGGTACAAAGTTTTTGTTATCTATGCATGCTGTTGGTAATGTGCTTACTTATTAATTAAAATGTGAAAAATATTGTATATAATAAATTAAATTATTGTCTATTGTTTGAATATATATTTTTAGGTGTAGTAACATCATTCATGCTGTTTTACATTGGAATGTATACCCGTAATTATGTTATACATAAAAAAATGTCATGGATCTTCGCATTATTCAATTCTTTTGTCATTTTGTTAGCAATGGGAGGACAAATTGACAATTATTTAAAAATTAAAAACGACGCCGACGTTTTTGGAACTACAACGATTGGGACTAGTGGATTTATCCTTGTAATTTTACCTCTCCTATTCTCATTCATTTCAATTTTTGCATTTTACATGGGAGATCAAGCTGCAGGTGAAGGAGGTAGCATCAATGGTCCCGGAAATATGGCAGCAATTAACAATCAGTCACCTGTTCATCCATATCAACAACCTTTCAATCAGCCACCTGTTCCTCATTATAATGATCAACAATCCTCACCTCCACCTTATACAAGTCCTCAATATGGTGATCAATATAATAATTATCAATTTCCACCTCCACAATCTTATCCAAATTCTCAATATGGTAATCAATATAATAATTATCAATCTCCACCTCCACAATCTTATCCAAATTCTCAGTATGATCAATATAATGCGAAACAAAATCCATATTCAAGACCACTACCTCCACTACCTCCACAATCTCCACAATCTTATACAGATAATCAACCTTATTCGAGCACCGACCATGAACCTGCTATGATGTAACTTTGATTTTTCCAACCCAATGTATCATTATCATGTGATTTTTCTATATAAGCATTATTATTAATATATTTCATAGAAATTATGGCTCCAGAAACATGGCCATTTTTGTAATACAAATTGATTTTTTTATGTATGAAGAAATAGCGCAGAAATTTTTCTTTCCATTTCCAAACCTTTGACAAAAAATTTCAGCAATCCATTCTAAAATCCGAGTTGGGATTAGTGATTGTATTCATTTAAAATTTTAATACTGACAAATTTGAATTTAGAAAAATATTCAAATTTTGTGATTAATATTCAAATTTGAAAAGGATTATTATTATTAATGCGGTTCTGCCGTCTTTACTGCATCCTTTGTCATTTTTTAATGCAACCATATATTTAAACCCAGTAGGGAATGAATGAAAATGAACAAGCTTTTATTTTTTCTATCATTTGAAGAGCTAGAGCTTGAACTGTTTGTTATCTGACACTTGATATCTAAAAATTTTATTGGCAAAATTTATTTCGAAATGAATTTCAAAGGAAAATATGATGATGAAAAAGAATTAATTATTGCTTTTATTTTTGTTTCAAAAAACTAAATATTAATATTAATATTGCGTAAATAATTTAATTCATTTCTTATTTTAAATAATTGTCACATTATTAAATTTGATCAAATCTTACTGAATTCTTGTCGATTTGGATTTCACAAATTCGAATATATTAATATGGGACATTCATATATCATTTGCGGGATCACATTATTTAAACATATAAAAAATAGATTCTTTGTCACCACTCTTAAATGTTTTCATCGATTATAAGCTATGTTATAGTTTTTATTATTGTACAGAAAACCCAATTTTGAATTCTACAGTTATAAAGATTATTTAAAACGGGATCATTATTTTATAATCTTATTCCTGATTGATTGTAATAAAAAAAAATCATCAGATAGATTATCAAAGATACGTTTATAATTTGAAGCTTGGATGACTTTGTTCAACAATAATTGATTAAATAAATAAACCATTACATAGTTAACCTGTTAAGCCAAAGGCATTTGTGGTGCCATTCTCTTCGGATTAACGGGATAAATTTAATGGATTTGGTGTTTAAAAGGATCAGATTCGAATCAGCATCTTGAAACCCAATATTTGATCGGATGATAATGTCACACGCGCAGATTCGTGTATTGAAATTTCAACACTGGGTGCGGATAATGCTCGAATTTTATAGTTAAAGTTGTTTCTTTTTTTTGCTCCAAAGAGTTTTGAATTTATTAAATGTGTATTGGATTTTTAAATAATTTATGATTTTGAGGTTAAAATAAAAATATTGTAAACATAAAATATTATATTATGTCTGTCATACTATTGTGATATTAGTTCCATCATTATCTTCTCCTGGTACTAAATATTACTATGAAAATAAAACATCGGTGGAGAGCATTATAAAATCGTTAACATCATAATTGTGGATTTAGCAATTGAAGATTATTAATTTCTTCGATATCAATATTATCTAAAGATGGGAACCACAATTCAATTTTCATATGCCGCAATTAGTTGCAACTGATTGTAATTAGCTGAGAAGTCATATTTAAACCTATGGTCAAATAAATTATAGTAAGATACAGGAAGAATACCTAGATTTTGACAAGAAGATTACCTTCAATATATTAATGACTTTTACTAACCAGCATTATCAGAATTTAATATATATATATCTAGGCACTCATAGCTCTTATTTTCAAGAAAATGATGAAAATGAATTCATAATTGACATAATTAATTTCGCATCATCAATGATAGAAGAAATCAACAAGCTCTCCTTTACTCAATTCCATGAATAATTTTAATCCAATATAATGGCCAAAAACTAGAGAGCTTTTAAATAACTTGGTGATAGAGAGTTAGAAATTTTGATGATGAACCTAATTATCCAAACTTTTCTCTTATGCAATTATAAATGATGATGAATTTAAGAGATAATTTTATAATTATTAGCATATCATTACAAACAACATCAATAAATATTTCATTAAAATACCTTCGTGAAATTACACAAATATATTTCCAAATATTCTTAAATCAAGTGTTAAGTGTGAGTGTGATTTTTTTGACAATACAGATTACAAATGTTGATATTGCCAGGATTGGAAGGATCTGACCATGATGAATATTATGATTATACAAACGTATGATTTCGATCAAAAGACAGAAGAATTAAAGATTAGTTCCAAAATTTTATAAAAATTTCGAACAAAAATACTTGTAAGTCAGAGTTTTTGGACAGTCCCTTTAATTTCTCCAAAAAACAATCATTTTGAGAAACTAGTGATGATATGCACCCTGGTATAAAATAATTATGGGTAATATACCCTGGATTATTTTGCATAGATTAATTGATATATATATATATAGTATAATAAATAAATCCTGTGATCACCGATTACAAAGTTAATCCTGCAAGAGGATCAACTATATGATAGTGTTAACGACTTTAAGTTTTATCTTCTCATGATCTTTCTTCTTGTTGCAATTATTACTAATCATATTCCACAAACTTGTGCATTCCACGAGCCTAATTAATTAAATCTTGTACAATAATAGCAACGCGTATAAAAAGGACCCTAGAAAACTATATAGGTTATTACCGCGGCTGACCTGCAAATTACGAAATTTGGAAAGATTCTCTCCAATCAGCCAATCACACAGAGAGTCAAAATTTATATCATGTATAAAAAATGAAAAATCTCTTGTTTTTTATTTTTTGAGACACGAGAGACACGAGAAAGATGTACGTACGCGTGACAGATCATAACAATAACAATTGAAAATAAAATATATAAATAACACTTGGGTTTTCTCTCTCTCAAAAAGTAAACAGCAAGAATTTCCCTCTCCAGCGACATTATCCATTTTATCAACATCCATTTTATCTTTCGACGACGGCAAAGACCTTCCTTCCATTATATTATTGTTATTATTATTATATTATATTTATGGTTATATTATTTATTGTAACTGCAGTATTTTATTTTAATAATAATAATATAAGATTACCTACCCATTCTGGGAATATGTAATAAAATCATCAAAATAAGTTTTTATTCTTCTCACTTTAATTTATTTAAACATTATTATTTTTTTTTCTTTTAATATTTATTCGTAAAAGGACAAGTGAAAGTAAAAGAGCTTTACTGCCAACGAGGTTGTTCGTGCGTTCATTTCCGGCTCAACTCTTCCTTCGATTAGTTCTTTTTTTTCATCCCTCCGTCCTGATGCGCTTTTGTCTCGAACAGTACTGCAAACAGCCGCTTCTCCCTGAGGTATTGTTGCGAGACGTTGCTCAACTTTTGACCAAAATAGGTCAGACACTTAATACATTGATTGGCTTGTTTTTATTCCACATGGCAGTAAGTCTTATTACAATAATAAATCAATTATATGGACGGGCGGGTTTATAATTTTTATAATTTATTGAATATTTATGAAGTTAAAAATTTACTAACATATTTCAATATTTTATTACAATAGGTCGAGTTATACTATCTGGGAATAGTGGATTTGGTTTGTGCAAGTTTTCCGAAAGTAAAAGTACGTGCAACTCTAAATATTTAATTCTTAAAAATAATAATTTGTTTGCGCAGTATTGATATTATTATTATTTATTTTACATATTATACTAGGCGAGTCCTTTTTATATACTCTTTTATATACTCCTTTATATGCTCCTTTATATAGTCATTTATGTATTACTTCGTATTCTCTTTCACACCTTTATTTACACATTCATTCACACCAATTCTTTCTGCATACATTAGACCTCATTCGACCTTTATTTATGCCTCCATTTTTATTCGCGCTTCCATTCACTCCTTCCTTCTTTTCGTTCATTTATCCACTTTAGCTTCTTTAGTTTAGTTTTAATTTGGTTTGATTTTAGCTTCTTTAGTATAGTTTTAGTATAGTTAAGTTTTAGCTTCTTTGGTTTAGTTTTAGTTTAGTTTTATTTTGACTTTAGTTTAGCTTTATCACTATCCCTATACTCATCTTCATATATACCACCCATTTCTTGAGCGTTTTACTTTCATTTATTCAAGTTTATGCCGGTTTCTAATAAGTGTCAGGTAAATAATCAATTATATTTTATTAAATAATAATGATAATTAATTAGTTAAAACATTATACTAATATTCATGATAAATAATAATTTTAAAGTTAGGGCAACATTTTATTACGAACGCACGTTATTTGGCCATCAAAGGGGGATAATATTTGGTTAGAAACAAAAGGCTGATTATGAAGGAAAGAAAAAGTTGAGCCGATGAGGAGAAGCATCATTGGATTTTTAGGTTTTGGTGTTTGTTAATTTATCCAGATAGTTGGTAACAAATTGATTCAATATTTGTTCGAATTGAATTGATTATAATTATTTTGAAATATTTGTTTGTTAGCGCTTTAATTATCTATCAACTTATCTATTTATTGACATCATCCTTAATTATTGCATCCTTCGTTATCATTATCATTATCATTATTTTTATTTATTTAATTTTCACCAGTACTTTTACTCATTTGTCATGGAAGGCAGAAGATCTAAGGTACGGTACGGACTCGACGGAGGTTGGTAGTGAAGCGGACTAAATCAGGTCTATATTAGTAGTAGTAGTAGAATTATTAGCTTCTTAGTAATATAATTATTATTAGTAGCAGTAGCTTTAGTATTGGTTATTCTTTTTTTTTTTTTGATGTCTGATTTAGTCCGCTTCTCAAGAAACTACCTACAGAAACTTCTTTAGACGTGATGTTATTTTTTTATTTTTTTATTAGTATTATGAAAAAACAATTTTTAATTCATGTATGTTAGTAGTAGCAATAGCTTTAGCATTTATTAGTTGTATTCACTTTGGACGTGGCATTAGATTGGTTGGCTACGACATTATCATTGCGATGGATGGGCGTGGTATTTTATTTAATGTATTATTAATAAGTTTTATTATTAAAAAAATTGTTAAGGGAAAATACTTATTAAAGTTGATATAATAACATATAGAAATGCGTCTGGAATAATTTTATTGTCTGAAAATTTATATTTTTAATATGTAAACTCGATAAGTCGGTCATGTGGGGTAACGACTTATCAAACCGTATTAAATTTATCTATAATTCCATAGTTATAAAGCGGTAGGGTGTCCATGATTATGCTTTTTTTTTGCAAATTATATATACTTTTTTTTTTCTATATAGAATCATGCTTTTATGCTTTTTTTTCCAAAATTGATTTTCAGAAAAATTAAAATACATGAAATTTAATTTTTCTTTTAAATCAGTTCAGTTAATATACTTTTATAAATCGAAAAATATCTTTAAACATCAACACTGGACACAGGAAGTTTCACCAACAGTTATACTAATCATATTATTTTTTATTAAATTTTTTAATTTCTATACTTCAAATTCATAACTCATTGGCAAATATTTTTTGAGAAGTTGATTTGAACCTAAAATATAACCTCCTAGGAAATAATAAAAATAAAAATAAATGATAATTTACATTAAAATATTCAAATTAATTTATTTTAAGGTCATTTTGATTATATCGAGAGATATGGTCAAGAGAAGAGTTAGAAAGAGAGTTATTCTTCAACCAAGTCGAAAACCAACCCTTTAAATACATTTTCGAGTAGTACGTTTTAATTTATTAGACTATTTCAAATGGTTGCTTCCAACTTCTTAAATTCGAACCATTTGTTAACGAAACAACTGTTTGATTTTTTTCATACATCGTTCATGTTTCCTCTTGATTGTATATCTTAAATTGGTCGCGTTTACAATCATTTTAAAATTAATTACATTAAGGTTATTTTGATTATATCGAGAGATATGGCCAAGAGAAGAGTTAGGAAGAGAGTTATTCTTCAACCAAGTCGAAAACCAACCCTTTAAATACATTTTCGAGTAGTACAATTTAATTTATTAGACTATTTCAAAGGTTTTGTCGCATGTTTGCTTCCAGCTTCTTAAATTCGAACCATTTGTTAATGAAACAATTGTTCGTGAAGTGATTGAATCAAACCCACATTAAATGGTTGATTTTTAAATTCACGATTTTAATTGGTCAATCAATCAACAATTGCGTGGTCTCCTGTAATAACGTTGTATAATAATAACGACAATTATTTTATGTCGCCGAATGTAGAATGTTGATTTCCGTGCGCTGAAATAGCCTGAGAGGAATTTCTCTACGAAAAAATAACAAAAAAGTTTGGACGACTGTCCTATTTATATGTTTCGAATTTAATAGAATAGACATTGTCTTGGCCCGAGTGATGTCATTTTTTTTCTCTTTGCGACAAAGAAGACGCAAAACCCAACTTAATTGAATTTTTATTCTCGCGTAGCACGGTATGCGTGTTTTGTAACGAAAAGCAAAAGCTCACACTGCGTTCTCAGTTGTAACCTTGTTTATTTGTTAAAATATAACGCACAAATTAGGCGCGTCGAATAGAGTGTTAATTAAATAGCAACGATTAATTAACCAGTTACATGTTTGTTCTTAATTAGTGGAAATTAAACGGTGTTGGAGACATTAACTTCTATTAATTATGTTTCCTAAATCTATTTTTAAGAACCCCGGGAAACGTATGGTTCTTATTATGTATTTTATTATTTATTTAATAATTGTAATTTTATATAAATAAGACGGTGAAAAGATCAATAAAATTAATGAAGGAATAAACGAACAAAAGTTAAGTTATTTTCTCTGGCAAATATATTGGAACATAATTCCGAGTGAGGAATAATAGTGAGAAATGAATTAAACTTCTGAAAACACGTTTGAACGATTAAAGTAAGAAAACTCTTACACCATTAAACCCTGATGAAATAATATGACAAGAAAAAGATGGTCATTGTGAAACTTTATTAATGGTAATCTTTAATATTAATATGAATGATATAATTATATTAGATACATAACAATATGTGTATGGATGTTAATTAATCAATCAAATTGTTAAAATGATTTTAAAAGATAATGGGGCAAGACCCTCTATATTTGTCTCTAGTTTGAATATTTTATACATAATTATTTTATTATTGTTAGATGGGTGAATTGAAAAGAAATAACATGTGGTTTCCTGTGAAGGGAACAAATTTTATTTTTTTATTTATTTATTTAGTAGAGAACCAGGAGTATACAAATCATGTTAAATAAAATTATTATATATATTAGATATTGAAGATTTTTTTATTCTTATATATAACGATATTGTAGATGTAAATAACAATGTCAAAAAGAGGAAAAGAGATGACAATAAATGAAAGATATTGGATTTTGTATATAGTGATGTAACTTTTAACCCTGTGCTTAATAAGTCAAACTTATTAAGTACTTAATAATAAGTTTGTAAAATCTTTCAAAACTTAATTAAAACCTTTTTACACTTTGAATAATTGCAATGAGAGACATACCGCCTAGTTGCAGGAGATACCATTACCTGTGAGATGTAAAAATTTTTTTTTTTTTTTTGCTGACCAAACATTTATGTTGATCGTGCCATTCTGGGAATGGGATCATGACCAAACTGTGACCTGCTACCTTATCAGAAAATTTTTATTATCTTTAAAAAAAAAGATTTATTAAAATAAACTAAATAAAATGGACTCCAATATGAACTGGGTTCCCTAAGATCTTCTTTTCAATAAGGTTGACAATTTGTTCTTTGTAAATATGTGGTATGACTGACGCATTATTGAGTTTCTTGAATTTAAGAAAGGTGACATTTTGGCTGGTCTTTCAAAGACATCTGCATATAATGCATATAAAAGAGGTTTGCAACTGATCTTGGAGTCAGAACCGCTGGAAAACATCTCCATTGCTATTATGAAACAGTTGACACAAAAGATACAGGAAAGTGATGAAGTTAATATCTACAGAAAAGAAGTATACAGAACAGTTAAATACTATCAGAGCTAATTCTTCATTTGAAAGTGTAAGTGCTATGTGCTTGCGTGTTTTTTTTTAGATTTACACATCAGGAAAATAGGTATGATGCAAGTCACCTAGTCCCGCAACTTGCTGCGCCTCATGGCCAATTTTGGGAAAATCATCAAAACTCAGGATTTGTAAGTTATGCTCAAAAATGCAATAAATTTTTATATCACGTGACCTTTGATGGTGATACAAATTAAAAAAATATTTATATATTAATATATAACATTGCTAAAAAAAAATTTCCTTCTTCATGTGAAGAAGCCAATGCTCCTGCGGAGAGCATACTTTGAGAGCTTTGCCCTCAAAGAATTTTTGGACACCATACATTTTTCATATTAAAAAGATTAATTGTCATCTCTCA
>CAUDNR010002212.1:65698-81735 GCA_958430865.1 Entrophospora sp. SA101 | reverse complement strand
AAAAAAATTTGTTTGATTGTTTTAATAGAATAGAGCTTTTAACAGTTCATTATTATGATTATGCTATTGAACAAAGAAAAAATGATAGATCAATGAAAAATATACATATAATTAACATCAAAGAACAAAATCTTAAAAGTTTAGATGATTACCTTGAAGCTTTAAAAATGATAACAAGTATTCCTACATTGAATGAATATCTTCAACATTATGTGATTCCTATTGTTGCAGATTTTCCTGGGCAGTTATTTATTCGAAGAGCTGTATCATTATATCAAAAATCAATGAATGATTCTCCAAATAATTTGAAGATCCCCAAAATTATTAATAGCTTTATTCCTCTTCTTGGACCATTACATGTCTCTTTAAATATGAGGGAGTCAACAATTTCAACTCATTGGAATTTTTTTGAACAACTATATAAATTTGTTTTTGGAAAAAATAAAAAATTAGCAAAAAAACCAATGCCTTGGAAAATAAACACTCTTTTAGATTTAACAGATAAAGGCTGGAAACAAGTAGCAAGCAACATAATTGAAAAATTTGGAAGGTGTTGTAAGGATACAGAATATAGGAGCACCATAGATTTGTTAGATAATATAGTTCCAGCAGTATTGGATATTTATGCTATTATTTTTCGATCTGGTTCCTGTGAAGAATATGTAGAAACTATTTTTAGACTGTGGACTTTTGCATTAAGATGGGATCGAAAAAACTATAACAAATTACCTTTAGCTTTTTTGTCTGACTTTTTTTATTGGAAGGACAATAAGCATCCATTCTATGATGCTATAAGAAAATATTTAGTTAATTTTAATGATTATTATGTTGAAAATTGGCATAGTCGTATAAGAGCTAATACCAGTTCACAAAGTTCATCTAAAAATATAATAAAACAAGCATTGGCATTAGATGGCCATGAACAAATCTTAGTTGATGCATTTAAAGTTTTAAATACATACCCTTATACAGAATCTAATTTAGATTATCTAACCAATAGAGCTAGCTTATTTTTAATTAAATATTTTTATTCACTATATAATAAACAAAATCAGACCATAATAAGTAACAAGAATAAGATCTATTTTGCAGCACTAAATCAAAATGTAAAATTAAAAAATTTACCTACAGCATTTCACACTTCATTTAGACCATTGATTGATAGTTGTGATCATTGCAAACAAAAATTTGTGAGTAATTATGATCCTACTGGTTTGGTGCTGATATGTGGACATGGATATCATTTGAATTGTTATAATACAATTGGTAGAAATTGTAAATATTGTCTAGAGTTTTACGAAAATGGAATTACTACAAATGTAAAATCTTATGTTAATAGATTAGAAAAAGAAGTAGAAAATAACAATGAAATGTTAAATGAAGAAATTGATGATAATAATGAAGATGAAAATGATACCAGTGAAATAGATGCAATAACATCAGAAAATATTGAAGTTGTAGAAGAATTAGAAAATGCTCTCAATCAAATAATAAATTGGTAATTTGAAATTATTACTCCACGACACGAAGCACAAGTGTTTAGACTGACAGACCTTTGATGACATGGTTTTGAAATATGACATTTGCAAGTTGCTGGCATTTCATTTATTTATTGTTACTATTATAATATTGTTGTATAATAATAATAATTATTATTAAAATCATTTCTTGTTTTTATTAAAAAAAAAATCTTGACATTATTACCTTTTAAGAATAAATAAATATTTTTTTTGTATAATATGTTTTATAATATATGGTAAAAGCCTTGAATCGAAAAAATTCAGTACATATTGAAATCCTTCAAAATCAATGATCTTCTTTGATCTTTTTGCCCAAGCCTTTTAACTAACGAAGAGTATATTCGAACAAAACATCATCATTCTACAAGTGATTTTTAATCACTCACATTATAACTAGTTTTTTCTATTTTAAATCAATTGAAAATACAATGTGGTACAGCATAAAAAAGATCATCATTCAATGTGATAAACAAATGTCCATTATGCTGCATGATTGTGTAATAGGTAAAAAGCAAAAGCTTGCATTGCATGGTGGACATTCGAATGTTGCACCAATTTTTTATGCCATGTAACATAATTTTTAAAGTAAAAAAACTGTGTGCTCAATTAAAATGGGTATACGTTGATATGCAGTGTTGTGCCATTTATGGTTCCAATAAAATTTCATTGGAACATCCCAACAAATTCTAATTGGAATTGGAATGTTCCAAATGTGGTTCCAATGAAGTTAACCAATGAAATTCAATTAGAGTGTCTCACACACAAATTTTATTGGTCAATATCAATTAAAGATCTACATTGAAACCATATTGGAGCCACATTGGAACATTCCAATAGCATTACAATGTTCCAATTGCACAACACTGTCTATAATGAACACCAAGTAAATCTCTATAACAAACTTCACTATAATCTTAGTAAAAAATTACATATAGAGATGGAAGGTTTGCTATAAAGAGTGAGTGAACTGTAGTAAATGGGAGACTATTAATAAGAATCCATGAAGTGTTTAAATAATAATAAATTTTCACTAACATACTAAAATAAAAATAAACACACATAGCCAATGTAAAGATCCAGATTAATGAGAAAGAATTAATGTTATATAGATGCTCTGTATGTAATTTGTACCTTTTACACATTTTCATAGAATGTGGTCCTAATATCTTTAAATATCACCAATAGGTGTGTATCTTTTCCTATATTTTCTATATTTCATTAGTGAAAGAGCAGGTATATACAACTTTTTATTTTCTTTAAAAAGGTGTATATATATGCTTTTCTCATAATAATAAAAAAAAGTAACTTTAATAATAATTTATTCTCTATATATGAAGGTTGTAATTTTGATCTTAGAGTTGGAAACAAAAGAACATATATTGAAAAGAAAAAAGATTGAATTAGTAAATTAATGGAACATTATTACTTATAGAGCAATTTCATAGCATGGATAATATGTTTAGAATAAAGTTTGATAAAGAAATAAGCTAATGTTAATAAATTAGTTTCGACTACTTAATATTAATCATTCTAATTTGATTTTTAAATCACGTGATTTGTTTGATGCGCAATTTAAAACTTTTATTCCTTAAAATTGCATTTTAAATAAATTTTAATCAAAAATAAACTGTGGTTGGATAAATAATTACCATTAAGTATTGGCGATTGTACTTATTGGACTGGTCCAAGCAGTCTAGTACAATAAATCAATTGGACACGGTCCAATTCTAAGGAGTGGTCAGCATTTAATTATGTGGTGAGTGACATATCTACTTCCCATTTTTCCTTTCTGTTCAATAGCTGAGTGGTTTCCTATTTCTTTCAACTGTAGTTTTTGTATCAGTATCAGTGACTCAATTTAACCATTCCTCATTTGGGAAGTTGTTTCAAAAAAAACTTACAATTCAACAACAAATTTTTTTAAAGTGATTATTTGGTTTATCAGGCAAAACATGAAATTCTCGCAAAGAATGATAAAGTCCAATAAAGTGGACTGGTCCAATGTACAACTAAGCCACTTTTTTTACTATGCCAATTGGGCTGGACTGGTCCAGAGAGTCCAAAGTCCAATAAAATGATTGGACTGGCAAATTAATTATCATAGATTTAATAATAGCTTTCAGAACCTGAATAAATTAACTTGTTATAATTATGATGCTCGGAGAGAGCGTTCCGCTAAAATATAAATTCGATTGTGCCATATATACAAAACAAAATTTTCAAATTTGGTTAAACCGCGTCAATATTTCTCGAATAAATACTTTTTTAGACATAGTCGTCGGTATTACCAATGGTAATACGATCCTATTACATTTTCATTTAATCAGCGGATCATAATGTTGTCTTTTCGCATCTATATATCTTTTTTTCAAATTTTTACTTGGTAAAAATTTTTTTCTAAAAAATAAATATAGAAGCTTCATCTAATTCTACTCGGGAAACTTTGGAACTTTATTAATTCAGAAATGTACAGAGTAAATGAAAATGATAGACAAAAAGCACACGAGTTTATACAGTCACTTTATGGAAATAAAAAAAAGGATGTTTCAAGTACTGGAAAAACTCGAGGCGCAAAAAGAACAGAATATCTGCATAAATCAGGAATCACTGTATCTTCATGGAAAATAAAGGAAGGGGATTATAAAAAAAGTCATGTTCTTACTATGGCCAGAGGACTATTTACTAGAAAAGCTGAAGATGGAAGATATGAAATTGTTATTCGTGGTTATAATAAGTTTTTTAACGTTGGTGAAGTGAAAACGGTAATTGAACTGTTTTATCAAATTTAAATAGACCTTTTTTAGAACAATAAATAATAACTACAATGTATCTAATTAGTGGAAAGACCTAATGTCACATACTGAAGGTCCTTATGAACTCACAGTTAAGGAAAATGGGTGTGTTATATTCATTGGAGGGCTTCCTGGTGGTCACCTTATTGTAACTAGTAAACATTCAACAGGAGAAAGACAAGGAGTCATTGCTCATGCAGTCAAAGGCACAGAATGGGTGGAAAGACATCTTGCTAGCACAAAAAAATCACCAAATGACCTTGCAAATTTTTTGTATAAAAATAAATTGACGGCAGTAGCAGAGGTTATAAATTATTCTTAAAATCTTGATTCATTTGATTATTATCATATTTATTAAACAATGATTTTTATTATTGTTAATATCGTTAATATTTATGCTAATTTTAAAAATCTGTGAATAAATAAAATAAATAGCTTTGCGATGATAGTTTTGAGGAACATGTATTACCGTATCCTTCCGAGATAAGTGGTCTTTATCTTCATGGAATGAATTATAATGTAATTGATTTGAAAACATGGCCAAGTGAAAAGGTTCAAGAATTTGCTAGAGAATGGGGATTCATACCAACGCAATATATTATGAAAAAATCAATTGATGAAGTTAAGGAGTTTACAGAAAAAATTGGAAAAAATGGGCATTATGATGGAAGAGCAGTTGAAGGATTTGTAATTAGAACTAAAGATAGATCAACTGGTGAATGTTTCTTTTTCAAAGTTAAATATGATGAACCATACCTTATGTATCGTGAATGGAGAGAAGTAACTAAAACAATTTTAAATAAAAAAAAACCAAAATCTAAATATGCATTAACTCAAAAGTATATTAATTGGGTAACGGAAAAATTGAGAACAGAACCAGGTCTTTTTGAAGGATACAAAATGAATCACGGAATCATTAAAATAAGAGAAATGTTCTTGAATGACCAGAAAATGCCAGGCGAGACATTAATTTCTACCAAAGTTGATAAAGAGTTCAAGAAAACGTTGATTATCACAATTGCTTCAATTGGATGTGGAAAGACATCATTATCATTGGCACTTTCTAAATTATTTGGATTTGAACATATACAAAAAGATGATATGACAAGCAGGGCAGACTTCTATAAAAACATTGGTGACCTTTTGGAAACACATGATGTTGTTATAGCAGATTGGTGTGATGAATTAATTGTAAATTATGATTAATTAATTTATTATTATTGTTGTTTATGAATTTTTTTTTTTTTTTAATGTAAATCTAATTTAGGGATAATCTAACCTTAAAACTTCGAAAAACTTTGATTGAAGCTGTGAAATCAAGACATCAAAATCTTTTTATAGTTGGATTGTATTGGTATCATGATGTAAACAATCTAGAAGAAGTTTACAAGATTACTTCAAAACGTGTTTTTGAAAGGGGAGAACATCATCAATCACGTATACCAGATATTCCTGAATATGAACATCTTATGTGGTCATTTCTACGATCATTTGAACCGCTTGATTCCAACCATGGGATTGACGGTCAATTTAATCTTGTGATAGAACTGAAAATTGCCAATGACTTGAAAGATAATCTTAAAATAGCAATCGAACAACTTAAAACAATTCTTGAGATGAGAGAACCTTCAAAAGAAGAAATTGTTAAGGCAATAGAAGAAGCAACACATTATGAACCAACTGTTCATAATATTATTGAAAAAAGATCTCCCGAGAAATTAAACAGATACAAGGATACATTACCATCTCCTGACCCCTACAAAAACAATCCAACACCATCGTTGTCACCAAAAAAGACCAATAAACCTAGAAATAAACCACCTGTTTATTATGGGGTTAAACTCGTAAATTTTGACATGGAAAACTTTCTTGCTGATTTCTTTAGAGAAAATCCAAACGTTGATTCTGGAACTTTCCATAAGTTACGACAAAACAACCGTATCAAGATTGATGGTCACGTAACACTTATTCATAGAAATCTATTAAAAAATAATCCATCAGAAGAAATTAAAGAAATGTGGGAACAATGTAAAAATTTGTGCGATTTGAAAACACAAGTAAAATTATATATTGATAAACTGATATTTGATGGAGAAAAAATGGCTTTAGTTGTAAAGGGAATAGAACCATTTATCAAAAGTATCAATGAGATACCGCATATCACGGTTGGGACAATTGACAGCAGCGTTAAACCTGTTGGAGCTAATACAATGTGTGAATCAGCTTTGCGTGATAAAAGTTCTCATAAAGATATAAAAGTGATTGAGTTTATTTCAGAATTAGAAATTGATGGAATTGTAAATGCATTTTATTCGTGAATTGCTGTTGCTACAACTATTATTATTATTATTTAATTACCATTGTATATTGCATCTTAACTAAAATCAATAAAAAAAAATCACTCGCATTATATTTCTAATTATTTTTTATTGATTAATTTATATACATCTTATTTAAAGAAAAATTGTTACTTCATCTCATTTATATATACAACATATACTTAAAAATTCTTATAGAATTTAACTTAAAAAAGTTTTTCGAAAAAACTTTTGATTTTCATAAAATCATAATATATAACGATAGATTTTTCATCCGAAAAATATATGTGAAAAAAAAAAATAAAATATAAAAAAAAATATTATATCCTCCTTTTTTTAAAAAAAAATATAAAAAATAAAAAATTTTGATAAAAAAAAAAAAACAAAACAAATTATATTACAAATAATTGATAAAAAATAAAGTAGCATTTATATATATATATATATATATATTTATTTTTTTTTTTTTTTTTTTTTCTGTGCAAAATAAAAAATATATTTACATTCTATTTATCAAAGGAAAACAGCCTTCTTGATAAATTTTAGGGCAAATTTATTATTACTATTATTTTTAAAATTTTCATTTGTATATAAATTTTAATCATTATTTCTTATTTATCAATACTTTCCCCAAAGTTGAAGTTTCTCTCTTCTTTACCTACCATTATCATGCCATCGCCAAAGAATTTTTAATGACGTTCTAAATAATATTCTGATGCATCTTGCGAACCATCAGAATCATTGGGATTGCTAGTTGTTGCTTTGTGAGATCCACCATGATCAGAATCATTTGGATTTAAGATATCCAACTCTTCAAATATTTTATCATTTTCAGCACCATCAAGAGGATTAGAGATCAAACATCTTTTAAATGCATTTACAATATGGGTAGAAGAAACTTCATCCCATGCATTTTTCACCCAACCACAAACTTCGGTTATTTTAGCTTGTAAATTGATAGGAGGACTAGCATTTTTCCAATTTTGCCATTCTTTACGTAAATTTTCTTTGAATGATCTCAAGACAATGACGTTAAGAGGTTGACATACTCCAGTCAATCCTTCAGGAATTACCGCAACTTGAAAATTGTTACATTGAAATTTCGAAATTACAGAGTCTTCCAATCGACCATTATACGAATTATGTACAAATAAAGCTGGCGCATTACTGTCTTTAACCATTCTCATACAATGAAGAATATCAACATAATTTTTCAGATGTTCAGTAGTCAATACTCCATTCTCTTGAAACCAAACAAGAACTCCATTAGGGACAGTTTCTCCAGGTGGCATTTGTGTTCCTCTAAAGATACATATTGGTGGCATTTTTGTTCCATCTAATAGTAATAATAATAATAATAATAGTTTAATAAGAATAAAATAAAATTATATAAATAAAAAATATACAGATAAAAAAAAATAATACCAGCTGCACATGTTAAAATAATAGTAAAGTGATAATTTTCAACCAACATAGTATCATTATGAGTAATTCTTTTACGTCTACTATTAATCACCATGTTTCCAGATTCATCAAACCACACAGGAACTTTATCCATATTAAACATATTAGCAGTAATAAAATCGTATTGAAGTCTCAGTTGGACTACATTTTTACGAAAGTTGTTGAAACTTTCAGCAGCAACCTTAGTACGTGCCTTTTGAAATTTAGATTTTCTGCATATTGGAAGATTATTTCGTTTTAGAAAACCCATTACCCAACGAGCACTACCTTTAAAATTATTTAAAGCATTTGGATATTTTTTTTCCATTTCACTTTGTTTTAATATTTCGTGCATCTTTGCTTGAATTTTTGCATGAGTCAATTTTGTAGCTTGATCTTTTTGATCACAAATCCAAGCATAAAGTTGTTTCTCAGCATCAGGATAATGCGCTTTTTGACCTGAGCCAATACGTTTAGAATTGTTACTCACTTTATCATCCCATTTATTACTTGCTTTAACCCATCTTCCGATCATTGTTCGATCAATTTTAAAATGACGCGCAGCAGAATTTCTACCATGTTTCTTTGCATATTCGGTAACTTCTTTTTTCTTTTCAACTGTATAAGAAGTTCTAGTTTTTGGACTAGTTTGATGATCTTTATTTTTATCATTATCGTTATCGTTATTATCATTATCATCATCATTATAGTTGCTAATGCTACAATTATTTCTATTAACAATATTATCGTTACTGAAGATGTCATTGATGGCAAAGGTTTCTGAATTATCAGTGATATCCATATTTGCATTATTAATATCAGAATTAAAATTAGCAATAGTGTTAATGTTGATGTTTTCTATAACGTTAAAAGAAGTGATGGCAGTAGTTGTGGTTGTGGTATTGGCATTAGTAGTAGATGTGGTAGATGTACCAGTATCATCAGTGTCAGTGTCAGTAGAGTAGTAACTAGTATTTTTAACGAGTGTGTCAATGGTAGATTGTTGATCAGGCTCAACTAGAAATGAAGTGGCTTGTAGAATATTGGATTGTGCCATCTTTCACAATTTTGACCTAAATGAATAAAATAATAATAAGCTGTTAATTATTCATCTATCGATCAAAAGAAGTATTTTTTTTGATTTATTTTTTTCTAATGAAGCTCAATATTTATTCTTTTCATTTAAAAATTATAAAGAATTTACCAAATCAATCAATTATCAAAACAATTATTAATAAATAAATAAATTTATCATGCAAACCTTTTTTTCTTTTTCTTTGAAAAAATTTTCGATGAGTAAATATATTTATTGTTTGATAAACTTGACGAGGGAAAGAAGATATTTTAAGAGGAAAAAAAAATAAAATGAAAAAAATCCAAATTTGTTGTAAATAAGAAGACAAACCTTTATATAGCAACGATCTTCGAAGAACTTTAATGCTTTTTCTAGATGTTTGGAATAAACAAGAAAGCGAGTCCTCTTTATTATTGATCTTCGATAAGCATACACTTCCCAAAGAATAAATAGTGAAACAATTAATAACATTTAGGAATCAAGGGGTTTGTTATTATTCTCTTCAATTTTAAGATAATAATAAATATGCAAAATTTTTTTGACACAAATTAATTGACTCTTTTTTCGGAAAATAATATTAAACGAAACTTAATATTATGAAACATTTATTAATCACTGGTCATTGAGAAAATTGCTCCTAAATTAACGGAAGCTCCGTAATATTATTATTATTAATTATATTTAAAAAAACGAGCCACTCTCACTAATCACTAACCTTGTTTTCATCGTCTTCAGAGGTTAAGATGAAATTCATAATAATGACAAAAAAAGTTAGGGTTTTTTATAACAGAATAATTTACAAGAATTAATTATGCAACCACCAGCCAATAAAAATGAATTTGTGAGAAAATAAAAAATAAATTTCAATAGCAATAGTAATTGGTCAAAAACACAATGATGCCGACAGCATTTCTAATTGTTATTGTCTTGAATGACTTGGATGATCTCTCCATTAATGAACAAAACTGTAATAATAAAAATGATTGGCGTGAAAATCAACGGCAACGGCAACAATTTCACCTTCACCAATACCGACAGAGGATGAAATCGACGACCATTTAACATCGTTGAATTTACAATTATTGGCTTTTCCATTACCACCATTATCTTCACAACCCATCACTACTATTTTGACGTTGCCCTAGTACAAAGATTGTCTGAGGGTAATAATAAAACTTGATTTCAATTATCGTCATAGCAGTAACATTAATGATAATATTCACTTGTGCTATCATCGTATTATATAGTAAATTTGAGCATAGTAAGTAGCAACAATAATGATATTGTCACATGTACTATCATATTAACATCGTAGAAATAGGTCAATTCGTTTAGTATGTTGAAATTTCTAATTCAAAAAAAAATTTGCATTCATCCGAAAAGTTATATTTTATAAGTGATGATTACGATCTTCTTTGCCATCGACAACAACAACAAATAGATATATCATCGTTTGATTCTAATAAATTAAACGCTAATGATTGCATTATTAATCAGTGTTGTCAGCGGACACGGACACGGAATGTCCCAGGCATTCCTGGATAAAATATAAATTTTGCTTGTAAATAATACAAGGGTAGCTTTTTTAGTCAACATTAATTATTTAACGTTTCGAGTTAGCCTTTTAGCTAACTCGTCAATTAATTAATTTATTTTAAGAAATTATCCTGCTTGTTACCTCTTTCTTCTACCTAGAAAGCTTTGGCGAATTTGTAAGCACACTTTATGGTACAATTAACAACGAATTACAATAAATAAAGATGGCCCTTCTACGAAGCAACAAATGCACCTATAGAGTTCCTTTTCTATTTACTTTGCTTTTGCTTTACTTGGGTCGATCAAAGTCATCCGAAATTACTTTAACACAATAGCCAATAATCAATATGTGGTAATGACTTTGGTTAATAACTATTAGCACTTAATAATTTTGCCAATAAGTCTTAACAATTAAACAAGGACGTTTACCCTTAAAAATTAAACGTTTACTTTCTTTACTAATACTAAAGCAAATAACCAAAACCTCAGAGTTCTATACCACTCTGATAACTAAATGGACAATTAACTCCTATTGTTTAATTTCTGACCACAAAAGTGAAAGAATTAAAGAAAATCATATTATATATATTAACTTTCTGCCTCTACTCTAATGCAAGGCTCTGAATTATTAATGTAGGAGGATTATTTAATTACCCAGTTGATTGATTAATTAATTAATTTTACTTGGTCAAAAAGTGACATTATTTATAATAATTTTTTTTGATCTTGATTTAACATTTGTGCAAAACCATTTAAACAATTGTAATTGAATTAATTGAGCTGCACCTAATTTTCCTCCTCATATTTTATTTTTGTTAAATTAGACATTTTCTTTAGATGCTGAATTATTCAATCTTTTTTGTTTGGAAACCATTTTTTCTTCTCCTGATTTTTCAACATATGCTTTGCAAAAGGTTTTGGTTTAATTTGATATTGGTTTGGCATTTTATATGTCCAATTAATTTCCAATTGGATTTGTCTTGTCCCAGTTGTTCAATCCAAATCCAATCGGCACAGTAGCTAATTGGACATTACTGACTGTCCAATATAAATATGCCAATATCGGACATTCGAAATGTTACACTAATTTTTTATGCGTGTAACGTAATTTTAAAGTAAAAAAACTTTATTGTTCAATTAAAGTGGTGACACGTTGATATGTAACACGTACTGTAACTTTACAGAGATATTCTTTAACTTAATTCCAGCCGCATCCGTCGGCATCCGCGATTTTGTCATGCTTTACTTAGTACTAACATTTCCAATATGGTATTATGCAGCAGATGTGCAATTTGCAACGAAATTAGAGTAGGCTCCGAAGTATAGAAAAACAAGTATAAATAAAGCAGAACTGGGAGTTGGGTGGATGGACTTGTTATCTTTTAAAACATTTTCAAGGTATAATAATGAAAAAGCCAAATGTGCACTTTGTAAAGAAACTAAAACTTTTAAACAATAAATGAAACTACTAAAGGAAAACCGAAGGAAGGTATTCATTCTATAATTATTGTTAAATTAATAGTTTGGTATAATATATTTACTTTGTATATCTATTTCTTATTTATTAGATGGGTAAATGATGAATAGTAGAAGGTAGTTGTTCTATAATTATTGTTAAATTAAAAGTTTTGTATAATATATTTTTTTATTTTTTTATTTGTTATAGATGTGGGTGTATATAGAAACAAGATAGTCATTCTATAATTATTATTAAATTAATGGTTTTGTATAATATATTTATTTTTTCTTGTTATTAGGCGTAGATAATAAAAACAGGTATTTGTTCCATAATTATTGTTAAATTAATGGTTTTGTTTCCTTAGAACACAAGCAAAAGAAACAAGATAAGTTGTTTCTATAATTATTGTTAAATTAAATGAGGTAGTTTTATAATTATTGTTAAATTAATAAATTTGTTAAATTTGTATAATATATATTTATTTCATAAATAATAGAAACAAGGTAGTTTGTTCTGATTATTGTTAAATTAATGGTTTTGCATTATTTGCTTCCAATATCTACTTGATAAAACTTATACATCATGAAGCCTCTTCTCTAAATTTTTGTGTAATCTATTCGGGCCAATCGAATTTTCTTTTTAGTGTAATCTGATCGATGAAAATCATTACCAATTATAAGAATGTTCACCATGCCTGCCAATACCCAAATATTTGTGAGACATTTGAATATTCTAAATTCTAACCAACATAAAATATAATGTATTTGGAATTAGAACAATGGGAAATAAACCTCATTTTTTAACATCACACATTTACAGTATATTCTTAATGAAAAAATCAATTATTTCAACAAATATGCTCTTTGTTTATATTGTAGAAATGCCTTGAGTCATGAAGTTGCTCACCAGAATAGATTTTTGAATAAAAAAGATAGAATTAAGTCATATTTAAAAAAAATGTGAAAATTTCAAAGTGATAGTAGGAATCAAATTTTAGAAGAAATACTTGCAAATTCTCAAAAAAGATTGGCAATTTTTCAGATTGCTGGAAATAATTGAACAAAGTGAAATAAAAATAACTCAAAATTTTATTTATCAAAATTGTTTTTAGATCTTCACATTGTTTTTCACAAAAAATCATATATTTAAATCAGATGACTAAAATTAGAGAATTATCTGTTGTTGAGCGTACCAAATTGACATAGAGACATTGGCAAATTTAGTTGATAGTATGTCTAGGAGAATAGATGCTGTAAAAAAATCTAAAGGCTATCCAACTAATTATTAATAATACTAAAATTAATAATCCAAAAACTTCGCATCTTTTATTTTTTTTTTTTCTCAATAAAATATTTGACCGCTCTTTACATATACACATTTTTTATTATGCTGTTAAGATGTGTTAAAACTTGACAATTGGGTTTAATTATTGAATGAAAAAATGATATAAATGTTTTACGTTTAATTTAAATTGTATATGTTGCAAATTTATTTCCAATGATGGAACACATGTAACATGAATTTTTACACATGACTTACTAAGTGAAAAATGATTTTTGAGATCACGCCACTATCATAATAAAAAAAAAAATCAAACATCATACAATGATTATTACATAAAATAATTGAATGAATGAAATTTTCTTCTAATGCCAATCATTTTTATATTAACGTCAAAAAATTTTTTTTTAAAGCTACAATAAAATTTTTTATTTTTTTGCATTGTTATTAATAATTAATTATCAAAATATTAAAATGGGATCTAATTCTCAACTTCCTAATGATAAATTAACTACTGGTAATCATTTTGTAGAATGGAAAGAAAAAAGATTTTCATGTATGTTGTGCAGGTACTTATTATCAAAAACTGAGCAAAGACCTCCATATCTAATTTTTGGTGTACATCATGTAATGTTCCGTTATGTTGTAATAGTAATAGAAATTGGTTCAAAATTTATCATGAAAAGGAAAATATTTATTCAAATAAAGACTAAATTGTATGGATTATCTAAAATAAGAAATGCGAAAAAAAAATTTATGTAAAAATTGCAAAAGCTTGAAAGTCTACTAACAAAAAAATATTCAAAATGATTTTATTGAAACTCCTAGTTTGAAGAATAATAACGCCATAAGTTTTAATAAGGTCACTGTATTCTATAAAAATTTTTATAAGTTGTGAAAATTTCTTAAAATAATTCAAAAAGTTTGCTATTATTAAATTATTCCAATAAAAATAATAAAATTACATCATGTGAATTATAATAATGTGCAAAAAAAATATATTTATTTGGATTAGATAATGAGTGACTTTTGTCTTTAATTTCATCACGCTTACACAAAATTTGTGCTACATTTTAAGGGATAATGAATCATTACATAAGTTTATTATATATATATTCAAATCATGGCACACATGTTAAAACTTTGGAAATTATCAATTGAAAATTTTTTACTTTGACTTTTAAAGCTAATAAAATTATTAATTGTAAACAAAGCACAAGTATCATTATGAAGATTGATTTTTGCTTAATACATAGGTAAACTCGATAAGTCGGACACTCAATAAGTCGGATTTGGCCTAACTCGGACAAAAATTTCCAGCCCTTTTTTTTATATTTAAAAATTTCTTGATAAGTCGGTAAACTCTTGTTAAGCTGTAAGTCGGACAACTCCTCCAGCCAGATAATAATAAATGACTCTTGATAAGTCGGTTCACGTGATTTTCGTAAATCTTGAGAGATAATCTTTACTATTTTTAGTAATGTATTATCCAATAAATTTTTGTAATAATAATTTCATTATTCATGATTTGTAATAAATCTGTTTCGTGAATAATATTATTATCAATTATAATCATTTTAAAAAATTTGTCTTTGCAAATAATGTATTTTATTGTTATATTTATCAATTATGTCATTTATTATCTCATCATTAAATGAATTCACGTTTTGTTGTCTCATCATTAAATGATTAAAAGATTTAAAATGGAAAATTAATAGAAAACAAAATAATTCTTTAGTACAAACCAGTATGAATATTTATTTAGATAAAGAGTAGAGATTTTTTTTGTTTTATCTTCTATCTGTTTTATTAAATTGTTTTTTCAATTATTATTATAAATAAATAAATATGATTTAAACAACGATTTTCTTATTTTTTTTATTTTTGTAAAATTGCATATTTTGATAAGTCGGATCTCTTGATAAGTCGGACACCATGTCCAGCCATTTGTGTCCGACTTATCGAGTTTACCTATGTACAATAATAAATGATAAGTAGTTGAAAGGAGGTTAAAATTTTAAGCTATTAATGGATAAATTTTTTTATATTATTTATAACCGTTGGTTAGAGTGAAGTAATTTGGAAGTACCTTACTTTAAAGCAGCAGCATAGGAAATTGATATAATTTTCAATGAATGATATTTGAAAAAGTCTATAAAATAAATAATTCATGATGTTGTTTGCCATGGTCACAAGTATCACAATTAAATGCTGAGATTAGGGATTATTTATTTTGCCAATGGTTTTATTTGTCTTTATTTTTAAAGTATTGTTAATTTCAGAGGTGCTATATCCGATATTTAATTTTCTCAATTACTTTTCACATCGCCCAATGAATTTTTACTTGGTTTTACGCAAATCTAGTATTAGTATTCTGACTTTGGTAATAATATTCAGGCCAGTCAACAATTTCAATTATACATTGTTAATTATTTCAAGAATAGATAAATATTTGTAACATAAATATTGTGTAATCAAATACTCCTAAAAAAAATTTATTAAAATTATAAAAAATTAAAAGGTTAAAATGTCATATATACAGTGTGTTAAGAAAAAAATGGCGGTGACAAAAAATTGCATATCTCAACAATTACATAACATAATTAAATAAAT
>CAUDNR010002212.1:23288-54421 GCA_958430865.1 Entrophospora sp. SA101 | reverse complement strand
AGATTCACTGTGTAATATAAATTTAAATTATCAAATTAAAAATATAAATTTAATATGATGAATTACTCTCAAATTCGACTTGAATCGATTCATTCGGAGCCTTAATCTTTAAAAGTTCAAAAATAATTTTGATTATTCCAATCACACATTTTTATAATTGAACAATCAATATAATACATGATGTCAAAAATAATTATTAAATTAATAATATATATAAAGTTATTTCATAAACATACCATACCATGTTCTGGTAATTTTCTCAACAGCCTTTTCATCATAAGAATAAAAGTTAATTTTACAAAAATCACAGGTATAACTCCAACTATGTAGCAAAACATTTTTATTTGTACCATAATTAATTGTGTGTCTACCTTCTGATCTAGTCTTCCCATTACAATTGTCAATGATACAAGGAATGATAGGTACATAGTGATGATAAAAGTTTTCAGGTTGCCAGAAGAAAATTGATAAATAAGTATGGTTTGGTGCTAAACTTCAATAAGAGTATTTTGGAGGTCAGTAACATATTTGATGTAATTTTATCTCCTCCTTTTTTTTGGAATATCTCCTATACATATTTCTTTTAAAAATACAGTAAAATTGGAAATTTATGTAATGATCAATGTTACACGTCCCATATAAGTCTTGATTTTCCTAAAATCCTCTAATTTTGGTAAAACCTGAATTTGTGCAGATTTTGCAAAAAATTGATTGTTCTCAAATAATAATAAAATAATTTAAAAAATGTCTGGCGATGAAGAAGGAGCATCAAATAGTTAGTTTTTTTTTTGTTTTTAATAGTAATCACGAACAAAAAATAAAATCATTATTAGTTAGCTAATTATTTTTTTGAGTAATTTCTTTATTCATTCATTATCTATATTCGACGTATTTACTATATATAATATAAATAGATGAATTACTTTTAGTTGCAGCTAAACAAGATTCTGAAGAGATTTTGGATGAGATATTTTCTGAATCTAGTACATACGATATTAATTATAGTGATGGTATAGGAAACACGGCACTTCATTATGCGTGCGTTGAGTATACTTCAATAATAATGATTATTATTATTATTTCATTTTTCTCATACACACGCACAATATTTATTCATCTATTTTGGTAATAATTTATACAGTTCAAAGTTTGGCTCATTAAGTGTCATAGAAAAACTTTTAAATCAACCAGGAATTAAAATTGATCAAAAGAATCGATTAGAGGGAAATACACCTTTACATCAAGCTGTAGAATATAAAGATGATCCTTCAGTATCATATGAAATTGGTAAATCATCATCATTATCATACAAGCATATTTTTAGAATTTATAATTTGTAAGAAAAACTATTTATATTTATGTTTTTATTATTTAGTGAAATTATTAATTGATTACGGTGCTGATCCAAGGTAAATTTTCATAATAATAATAATAACAATAATAACAAAATAATAACATCTATTTCAATTCCATACTTACATCGTTCTTCACTTCCTTAAAAAGGATTTTGAATAAAAATAAACAAACTCCTAAACAATTAGTTGACCTTGATAATCAAGAATTAAAAAATCTGCTTCAACAAGCTACTTTGGCTTTACAAATGGTATGATATTTCTTAATAGATATATTATATAGGTGATTGAATTAAAGAGAAAAGAAAGAGATAATTTCTCATCCTATAAATCATTCATTAAAAATTATTATAAAAGGGTGCAGATATTGCTCAAGATGATGATGATGATGATGATGGAACAGCAAGTGATGCAAGTGACTAATAAATGAATACAGTTTATTCAATTATTTATCCAAGTAATGATAAATAATAATGATAGATTATTTGATAATAATTTATTAATGATATTAATTAATATATATTTCTTCATCCTCTCCTCAAAATAAATAATAAAAGGATTATTACAATATAATTACAATCTATTTTATATACTCTATTATATAATAATAAATAAAATATATTAATTAAAAATTAAAAATATTATCAATTGATAACATTTTAAATGTTATCCTATTTAAAAGATTAAAATCCTGTCCATGATTGTTGACTCATTTTATATGAATAATTACTATTACTATTATTTTGTTGTTGTTGTTGTTGTTGTTGTTGTTGCTGTTGCTGCTGCTGCTGCTGTTGTTGTTGTTGTTGTTGGAGATTTCCAAAAATCCCTAATGATGATGATGATGATGAAGATGGTTGTTGTTGTAGCATTGATTGAATGTTATTATTAGAAACATTCAATGAATTCGACATTCCAATAATAGAAGATGATGATGTTGTTGAATAATTTTGTTGATTTATTGAATTCGTTCCAAAAATATTCATATTATTATTATTAATATTATTAAAATTGTTACTATTAGTATTAAGCCCAAAAAAATTATTATTGTTGGTAAATCCACCAACACCATTATTATTATTGTTAAAAATGGTTGAAGCAAATAAATTATTATTTCCTGTTGTAGCCACAATGTTATAATCACTTCCTTTTCCAACCAATAAACCATCACTACCACCACCCATTTGTAACACTTGACCTTGGTTGTTATTTAGTAGCATAGATTGATGATTATTAATTCCGAATTGATTTGATGTTAAATTCAATCCATTATTTATATTATTTATATTATTGTTATTATATAATGATAATATTGCATTCTTATCAAATTTATTTGTTACTGGTTGCTGCTGCTGCAATTGTAATTGTTTTTGCCTTTCTTGCTCTTGCTGCTGCTGCTGTTGTAGCAATTGTAATTTTAAGTTATTTTGTTGTTGTTGTTGTTGTTGCTTTTGTTCCTCTTCCAATCTCAATTTTTGCATCATTTGCTGTTTAAATAATTCAGTTTGTTGTTGCTTTTGTAATTCTTGAAGTTCTAATTGTTTTAAAAGTTGTTGCTGTTGTTGTTGCTGTTGTTGCTGTCCTAATATTAATAACATTTGTTGTTGCTGCTGTTGCTGTTGTTGTTGTTGCTGATGTTGTTGAAATTGCACATTCATTCCTTTATAAAAATTTTTTATTAAAAATAAGAAAAATTAACTAAGAGTTTGTGTAAAAAAATCAAAGTTTTCTTATAAGAATCAAATAATAATACAAACCATTTAATTGAATGGACTGATTCCAAGGATTATTATTATTATTATTATTGTCAGAAATTAATAAATTATTATTACTTGATGAGACATCTATCAATGGATTATTGCTTTGAATTTTAATATGACTATTAATATTATTGCTGTTATTACCTTTAATATCAATACTAATAATACTATTATTATCATTTTGTTTTGAACGAGCTTCAAGTAACAAAGCAGCAGCTACTTCCAAATTACCACCTGTTCTACGAAGTGCCTCACGATTCTTGGGTTCATCTTGAAATCCCATATTCCATAATTGAACCAATTTATCATCAATATTAGAAGATGATGATAAAGAATTACTACTAGCATTGCTATTAGTTGAAATTCTGGATTTTGACGTAGCTGTTGTTGTTGTTGTATTTGATATGGAATTCTTAGAATCACCAGCAGTACTATTACTACTACTAGGAGGTGGTAATCTAACTAATATCTCGATAGCAGAACTAAGATTGCCTTTGGTTGTATTTAATATTTCACGATTCTTAGTATTATCAGTGAATCCCATATCTCTAAGTTGACGAAGTGAATTATCATAATTTGGTGCATGATCATTATTGTTGTTATTGCTATTATAACTAGAAGAGGTGGAGTTGGATGAAGAGGCAGGATAGGATGAGTTACGTTTGGATGATGACGATGATGGTGATGATATATAACTGCTCTTTGATTGTGGTGGCTAATATCATAAAGATTTAGAAAAATTATAATAAGAATATTGATAATATATTTGAAAGAAAATATATATTATAACATATCTGCTGTCATTCACCTTATTTGGATTATCCATAAAAATCTTTCTTTCATATTTGTTACGAATAAATTTTTCCATTTCACTATATACAATCAACCCATCAATAATTAATAATATTATTTAGGAATAAAGGATGTTAAACTTTTAAATTAAATCAACTAATTACCTATCAGAAGCATTAACCGGAGCAGGGTGAATTTCAGGATGAGGATTCCATTTAAAATTTGCTTTTAAATTTCCCCATTGTCGCATATTCTATTACATATATACAAGTATATAAGTATATATTTAATTTATTCTAAATTTAAAAATTATCATTATTATTATAATTACCTCTATTTGTTCAGGTGTCCAAGAATCTAAAGTTATTGATTTAACTTTTGATATGTGAGTTCCCATTTTACGATGCAAACCACCACAACGTATACATAAAAATATTCCAATATTATGAGATGCCCAACGTGGTCCTAAGTACACAAAAAAAAAAAATTATTATAAATGAAAAATAGATTATGATGAAAAAAAAATTTAACTTTTTTATTTTTTTCTTCAACAATAACTAACCTTTAGAGCCACAATCAGCGCATACATCGTTTCCTGATTGTTTTGTCAATTCAAGTAAAATACGTTCATGTTTTTCGTTGACAACTTTTTTAACCCTTTCCATAGAAGAAGCCATGGTATTATGAATTTATTTGAATAATATAAAGCAGTTTTTATATATATTTAAAGAAAGACGCAATTTATAAAGGAATTTTTTTTTTTTTTTAATACAATGAATGATATATTATTATTAAAGACTGTGTTTTTTTCGTTTTAATCAAATTAAAAAGTGAAAAAGAATAAATAAAAACGATTTAATTTAATTTAATTTAATTTAATTGTTTAACTGATACGGTTCAGTGAGTGAATCAATTTTCCTTTTAAGGGACGCTTAGACATACAACCAAAATAGGAAAGTAAATTGATGATGATGATGATCAATTGATGAATATAATCTGTAAGAAAAAAAAAATTTTTTTTTTTTTCTCTGGATCATTTTATGTGAACGTATGCCACGATAAACTTTTTTATTTTTTTTAAAAAATAGGTGAAAGTTTATTGCCAGAAAAATATTTTTTCGAATTGTTCACTATATTAAATATGATACCAGTTCATTTATAGGAACCAATAACCAAAATTTTAAAAAGTGGGAAATTGGGCCGAGAGAACTGGTACACTTTCATATATAATAGTAATAAAATAGTAGCGAAATACATTTTTGGATATTGATATGTATTCTAACAATTCTAACAAGAATGTTGTTATATTTGTAAACTTCAATTATAAAAATAATAAAAATAAACTAAATTTTAGTTCTTATAATAAATTAATTTAAAAATTTTAATATAATAAATAAACAAACTTGATTATATAAATAATAAATAAAGACCCCACGACTTTGTTTGTTCATTACCAGCCGGTTACCAGTTATTGACCTTTATTTTTGACGACAACAACCAACTATAACACACCTTTACAATACAGAAATGGAAAATGATCGCGAAAGCGAAAATAACAATACCCGAAAAACTGATAAGGTTCCTCAAATGCAAATTTTAAATGATTCTCCTTCTATCCAATCTTCAAATCAAGCAACAGCAACAACTTCTTCTACTCCTGCCAATATTACAAAAGATGGTAAAAAACGTATTCGACCCAATTTTTTAATAAGGTACTAAAAAGATATATATTTTTCATTAGTTGTTATATTTATTTATTTATTCACTTCCCCGATAATAAAATTAATTTAGTACCTCATCTACTTCATTTACGAAAGCTACATCGACGAATAATAACATTTCATCATCGTTATCATCATTATCATCATTATCAACAACAACAACAACCTCAATATTAAATAATTTCAATCAATTAACAACAAATTCTGATACTAATCCACCAAATAATGAGATAAGTAGGGAAAATGCATGCATTGGAAATAAAAGAAGAAAAGAGACGGTGCTTTTGGATTCAAACACTGGCTCTACTTTACCAAACAAAAGGCCAACACTATCTGCTGCTGGTGGTAAAGTGAATGGTGGAACACAAAATCTATCATCATCATCAACAATATCAACATCAAATAATAAAAATGATAATATAAGATCATCAATGATTACTCCATCGGTTGTCATGTCACAAGTTCGATTGTCTTCTCATAAAGTCAAAGAATTTCTTCTTTCCAAAAATTTATCTGAATATAAGAAAGATCTTAAAGTTGAATGTCATAACGATCGGCAAGGTAAAAATTTTTTAAAAAATTATTATGTATATACATTTTCATATATGTGTACGTATATATTTTTTCTTCTTAGGTCTTTCAAGAATTGTTTGTTCTCTTAACAAAGTAAATCTTTGGAGCGATGTTGTTCCCAATGCAGTAACATTGATTGCTGGTAATGATAAATATGTCGTTATTGGATGTGAGAATGGTAGTATTATAATATATGACCATAGTGGCTTAAGGTAATAAATAATTGTTTTGATTAGATGATAGATAATTTATTCGTTATATTAAAATTTTTCCCTAACAAAAAATTTCATCTATAGATTGTTATTAAATATTGTACTTGACTCGGCTGCATCACATCTATTAATATCAAGGGAATATTTATTATGTTTATCTCAAACGGGAATAATTAATGTTTGGTAAGTAATAGTTTAATGATGATGATGACGATTGTAAAAGGAAGATTTTTTTTGAGAAATAAAAAAGACATGATTATTTTATTTTATTTATAGGAAACTACCAAAATTAGAATCAATAGTATCGTCTGTTTCCATAGTACCTATTATTCAACCATCCAGCACATCGTTAGCTGATCTTCATTATGCATCAATTGAAAAGATATTTATCAGGCCTCGTGGGGTACCAATATTAATGACAGACACAAACGAAGCATGGTGTTATCATCTTAGTGCAAAAACATGGGTGCAGATTTATGATCCACGCTACTCATCAAAAGAAAAAATGAAAACTACCACAGAAGAGTATGGTGGTGACGATACAAGAGGAATATTAAATACAATAGAAAAGATTGCAAGGGATAGAGGTGATAATTATGGTACATTGTCATATTTGGCCCAAGGCGAAAGTAAACTTGGACATTTGTATAATCAATTGTTGTCAGCTGAATTGGTTAGCTCACCTAATGAATACAAAGAAATTTTGTTGAGTTATGCTAAAGCATTAGCTGATGTTGGCAATGGTGAGAAGATAAATATACTCTGTTCAAGACTTTTAGATACATTTGATGTTTGGTATAGTATTAATAATTTATTGTTATGATTATTATTTCAACTAATCTATTATTAATGATTAATATATTCATCAATTTTATTAGTGCAAATGGTGTAAACAGGGATCGTTTTATAGCAGTATGTGATATACGTACACATAACAGATATTTATTTTTTAATGTTTAATCTATTTATTAATTATCAATTCAAAAAATATATTAAATAGGGAATGTCTAAACATGAATTATTAAAAGACGTATTGGCTATCTTATGTAAAACTAATACTAAATAAATTTTAATTTTTCCAATTCAATTCAAATACAATTCAATACAAATTTAAATTCTCTAAAATTTATTAAATTTATAATATCTTTTTATATGTATTCAGCTACTAATCGATCTTTACAACAACTCATTCAAGAATATACTTTGGCTTTAGATAGAATTACAAATGAAAATTAATCATGAATTTAGAAAATTTTTATTGGTTATTGTTAAAGGTATTTCATTGGTTTACAAGATTTATTTATTTATTATTATTATTACTATTGATCCAAGTAATAATCATGGATGTTTTATTGAAAATCATATTGCTTAGTAATTTGGTAAAAAATAAACGTTAATTAAATAAACAAAATGTGTTTTAAATTTTCTATTTTTAAAATAAAGCAAATAAATGAATCTGCCAAATCAATCGATCGATCAATCATTAATTCAAAATATTGTTTTAATTTACTGGTTTTTTAAGCATGGTGAATACAATTAAACCCTGCCACAACGGATTATAATTAAATTCGCGTTATATAATAACGATAAAATGTTACACGGGTCATTTATGCCAGTTCCATAATAATAATAATAATAAATTGTTATCTCCTACTAATTTTACACTAACTGTCAGAAAGATCTAAGGTCTATTACAGTCATACCTCTTTTATATCCTCCTCTTGTACCAGTACTTTGATGGGTATAATTGAGGTGAAAGCGGTTGATCATTTCATGTGATTTTTAATTTAACATTTTTTTTTTTGTAGTTTCAAATGCTTTCCTTCCTTCTTATATTAGAAATAACCGGTTCATTTCCTCTTCCTCTCCTATTTCAATATCTTTGGATTTCTAGACACCTTCTGAAATGAGAATATCTTCGACAATATTTTCATCAGTAGGCAATTCAGTTGTTATGATACCTAAATCAATTCTTTATTGTTAAAAGGAATCAACCAAGTTGCCATATAAAAAAAAGCGAATAATTCATACTAATTTCTTTGTTGTTTGTTAAAGAGAATAATTCATTCATATCAAAAAAAAAAATTAAAACGTTAAATTGCACTTGTATATATGTACAAATAAGTTTAAATTAGGATATAACTCAAGCAATTGGTTTATTAAAATAATATAGGGAAACCGTCACAAGGTTAGGAAACAAAGCGAACATTTGTATTACCAAGGATTTGATATAAATTACTACATTTTTTTGGAACCAACAACAAACCAATAAAACTAAATTAATTAAAAGTGAAGGCACTAATAGTCAATAATAATATTTGTCCAAGAAAACTTTTTTGAATAAATTAAAACTCATTTATGCAAACATTGCTCCGAAATTGTTAATACATCTGATTTGGTGAATTTTCTCTGAGCAGTGTTGACATTAACAAGAAAGCAAAAAACCCAATATTTTTCAGTTTCATGTGTAAAAATAGTAGCAATTAAAATGAATTTTGATAAATCCACTTCTTTATCAAATAATTTAGCATTTTGTTCAGTAACAAAACTGGTAATAAAGCTTCTTCCAAGGCTTCTCTGTTTTGGGAGATTAATGCAAATCTCTTTGGGTTTTGTGGTTATGCTGATTAAAATCGATTAAATTAATCTGGCCTTTTAACAGGGTTTAATTCTTGCTATGTTCTTTCCCAGTCAATAGATTAGCATGAGAAAAAGCTTTAATTTTTTTTCCTTTCAAACCTTGTCGCGGCAGATGAATGGGATACATAAAAAAAAAATTTACTTAAAAATCCCATTATGACAAGGATCTAATTATAGTCTGCTATGGCAAGGAATTCATTTAGAATGTTATTTACATTAAGATTATCATCATCAGGTGATTATATACCACCAGATCTACCACCAGGCATGTGATGGATTCATTAAGCAATGAGGGTGTTTTGGGAGTTACATTTGTATTATATGGTAGTGTCTCAATTGTACATGATTCCCAAACCATTTGGGGTTATGTCATCCCAAATGTACAAAGTGAATTTGGGGCAGTATGTCAAAGAATTCCCAAATTCCAAACTACTAACAACCTCTTTGGTGCATTATTTTATTTTGGGATTTTACATTTGGGATGTGCAAAGTAATTCGGGGTTCTTGATTTTTAATTTGGGCAGCACATATAGTCTCAATACATTCAAATTAGTCTGATGAAGCACTCATTTGTAAAATGAAAGAAGTTGATTGATGTAGGTATACCCTACAAAAAATGTATATATTTGAAATTTGTGTATGAATGTATGAAAGTAGTGTTTATTAATAAAATAAATCATTCTATTTAAATCACTTTTATTGTGGGTCTCTATTTATATCAATAAATCCACTTTCATCATCATCAAGATCAAATTCTATCAATTTTTCCAATGACTCTATTAAATTTTTTTCAGCTTTGACATTTTTTCTCCAGATAAATGATGGATTAATTTCTTCTGCTGAAGGAGACAAGTTATTTATTAATAACTGGAGGCACAAATTTTTTTTTTGTATATCTTTTGTTTATATCTTATTGCGATCGAAATGTGGAATGGGAGTTTACTAGGTATTTATTATTATAGGATTCTTATCAATAAATAAATTTGCCTTTTGTAACTGTGATTGTTCCTTTTTCATAATTAATTAAAATAATACCATCATTTACTGAAGACATTTTTATCGAAGCATTACAAATATTCGAAAGTATTACGGATATTACGAATATTCAAATATATAAAAATTATTTGACTCCGATTTCGGATATAATTTCGATTTCTGACAGCAAAGTCAATAAAACCAAATTGATCAAATAATAATATTTATCCAAAAGGAATTTTCCTGGTTGTTGTCTGCATTAATTCAATCCAAGCTGGAAAGTAAAGGGTCAGATAATTTTTTGGTTTCATGTGTAGAAGAAGTAATGGTAATAAAATAAACTTTGATAAATCTCTAATTCATAAATAATTCAGTGTTTTGCCGTGTATCAAAAACTGGTGATAAAGCTTCTTCTAAAGCTTTATTTGTATGAATCCTGGGTTTTCGTTTTCGTTGCTACGTTGATTAAAACAAATGGAAATGATTTGTTCTTCTCGCTAAACGGTTTATTTCAGGTTTAGGATTATTTTTATTACATTATCATCAATATTATATCTTTATTTACTTTTATGCTCTTGCTCCCTCCATCTTCATTATCATTATTATAAGTGTTTTCATTGCTATTATTTACATAGTCGCCCGTTAATCTGAAGTTCGTTAATCCTAAACACAAAATCTATGTAAATTTACCAAAGAAAAGTGGCAGCGCGAATGCTTTCGGATTGACGGAGCTGGCTATGTATAATATCCACATTTTCTGTATTATTATTATTACCATTATTAGGATACTGTGATGTGAAGGTTCAAAGTTCTATAAGTATAACATCAAATTTTTTTGTTAAACTTATATCAACAATGATTTCTTCGTCAATGATGTTTTTTGAAAACATATAAATAATTAATCTGTGATATAAAATCTTTCAGGTGATGAATACCTTTCTCTATCGATTACATATTCATGGCTTATTTTATTTTGATGATTTCTAAGAAATAGATAAATATCGAGTCAAAGTTTTAAAACTAACTCGATAAATTTAGCTCCAATTCGATTTCTATATTGTTTTTATATTTATGGTAATCTTTTGGGTTTATTAATAACTAATGACGAAAATTGCTAAAAATAATATATAATAACAACAACAACAACAACAATTAATCTGTGGTCATTGTTGTGAGTTTGTGCACGTGAATTTAAAATTCACGCATAATATCATCACTGTACATATTAATATTGGTTCTATCGTATTTCTATCTAGAAAAATGTAAAAACAATTAATCATTTGAAGTTGTTGTATCTCATTATACTTTGTACTTTTACGTAGGTATGATATAAAAACACACATATATGAAACAAACAAGAAGCAAATTTGAACAGCCATTGAGATCAAATTTTTACCTGATAATTCTTTAAAAGAAACGATAATTTAGTATATTCCTGTCAGGTCTTACTTTATTAATGAGAAAACAATTATCCTCGCCATTACCCCAATTCGATATTATCAGTTTGATGAATTTGTATCAACGATAAGTCAGGAAATATAATATTTTTATTTTGCATGCAATTTATAGACATTCAAAATACAAAATATTTTTAACACATCAAGATCTGATGTACCTGGCCAGAATAACTGGAAAAAATCAATTAAAAAAAGGACGCGCACGGAAAATTGCATAAATGAAAAATAAATTATTAGACATTTTTCAACATTATTTTCACGACGATTTAAATTACCATCAAAGAGTTCAAATATAATTCGCTCATTCTTTTCATTTTATAAATATACAATGAATTACTTTGTTAAAAAACATGATGACTATATAAAAAAAACCCCAGCTGAAATTCTACAATTGATTTATTCTAATGAAAAATTTAAGGAATTGAAAAATATCTATCTAAAAAAATTTTATGATTATAGTAAAAAATTATTTCAGTCAAATGAATTTGAGTCATTGGAAAAACCAATTCTACTGGAAATTCTCAAAAGAGATGATCATCAGGAAAATAAATCTCGTGTAAACCTACGCAGGGTTTAAAACTGACCAGCATTGTGCGGAAATGTTAACAGAATTACCAAAATATCGACATAATGCTGGCCAATTCTGAACCCTACGTAGGTTTATGTAAGATTTATTTTCTTGATGATGTCTTTGTTGATGAAATAGTTATTTAGGAAGATGTTCTTAAATGGGGATTATCAAGACATCCCAGAAATCAATAAATCACAAAATTTTATTGATTTAAGTAACACAATAAAGGAGCTTATTTCTTTAATAAGATTTCAGGTTATTTCTAATGAATAAAATTATGCCCTATCAGAAACTTTTTCTGGAACAACATATTATATTATTCAGTTCCTAATAGTCAACAAGCATTAAACTTATTGCCATCAAGAAATCCAAAATTTGAATCAACAACAATTAATGAACAGCTTACTTTGCTTTTTGCAAATTGGATTGATAGAAAAAGTACACCATATACTTTGTTCAGGGAAGTTAAATATAAATTTAAACTTTTATATCATAGTAGTAGAGATGGTTTAGATCATACAATATTTCATCAAAAACGTGATAATATCAACAAAACTCTTGTAGTTAGTAAAATACAAAATTCAAATCAAATAATTGGTGGTTACAATCCACTTGATTGGAATGAAACAGGAAATTTTAAAGCAACAAGTGAAAGTTTTATATTTAATATAAATGATAGAAATAATATCAATACTGCAGAGTTGTTGATAATTCTTGTGCAATTTTTTGTTATTTTTCTTATTTACCCGCTTTTGGTGGTGGTAGTGATATTTATTTTCAATCAAATAACATTTATGGTGTTCCAGAGACTTATAATGACATCAATGTCAATGTAGTACAGTGTTTCTAAAAAAAAAGGGCCCGTACAAAAAATTTCATATCTTGACAATTATGCAAGATAAACAAATAAAAAAATAGATGTGATATGCTATTGCCAATTTTCTATAAAGCTAATTCATATCTTTTTTTTAAAACTTTGCAAAATTTTTGCCTCTGAAATTTTAACACGGAAATTTTTAATAATAAGCCTGACACAAAAATATACATAATAATCATACAAAAAATTATACCGGTGTGTAATGAAAGTTCTGGAGATTATATATATAAACTTTCATACTTCCAGATTTTCTAGAATTTTGTCAATTGGAAATAAAAGGAATTTGATTATTTTGAAAAAAACAATTTAATGTGTAAATTTCTTTAATAATTGCTCTAAAGCCTACATAATAACATGCTTCAAAAATTTCATATGTTATAATCTAAGATCCTCCGATTCTCTGTTATAATTTTCATCATATAATTTTGGCTACTTTTTCATTAAAAACAATATTTTTACCAACCGCCGTTTTTTTCTTAACACCCTGTAAAATTATTGACAGTAAACAGAAAGGAATTGGTACTTAAAATTTATAATGAAATGTATAATAATGCCTATTCTGCCTTTTCAATTGACAAAAAAAATAGAAAAGATTTTTTTTTACAATTAGTCAAAGAAAACAAAAACCTTTTAGAAATGAAAAAGAATATTGTAGAGAAATGATTATTTATGAATTTGAATTACAGAATGCAAGGAATAAATTAGGAGAACCAAGAAAATGTAAAAATTGTGGAGTAACAAGATACTCTGATAAATTTTGTGAAGAGTGTATTAGTTTACACTTGCAGAATCTCTTTGATACTTGGACATCTGGAAATGAAATAATTGATAATTTTATTCAAAAATGTCAAAATCTTTCATCTCTTCCAGATGCAATTATAGAATGGGTACCTTATGAGCAATTTGAAAATATAAAAAAGTTAACAGAAGGTGGATTCAGTTCAATTTATACTGCCAGGTGGACAAGAGGAACTATTGATGATTATGATGAAAATAAAAAAGAATTTAATTATTTTGGAGCTCAGAAAGTAGTATTAAAATCTTTAAATAATTCAAGTAATCCAGGAAGTTTTTTTTTTAGAGGTAATTAATCAATCTTATTTAAATTAAATCAACTATTTATTTTAAATCAATTGATTTTATTTTTATTTATATGATTAATTATAGGCATTGAATTATTGTAAAATTAAAACAGATTTAATTATTCCTTGTTATGGTATAACTAAATTCCGAGAAAATGGAAATTATGCAATGGTTCTAGATTATGCACCAGAAGGAAATTTAAGAGATTATTTACAAAAAAATCATTCAAATTTAACATTAAAAGGTAGAATTAATATTTTTAGCTGTTTATGTGATTCATTAAATCAAATACATAGAGATGATTTAATTCATTGTGATGTACACAGTGGTAATATATTAATGGATAGAGGTGGTAGTTACATTACAGATTTGGGATTATGTGGACCAGTTGATGAAAAATCATCAAATAAGGTTTATGGGATTATGTCATATCTTGCACCTGAGTTATTTAAAGGAAAAAAGAATACAAAAGAATCAGATATTTATAGTGTTGGAATGTTAATGTGGGAAATATTTGCAGGCCATCCACCATTTGATGATAAAGCTCATAATCATTTCTTAATGGTAGATATATGTGAAGGCTTACGACCACCAATATTACTAGGAATGCCTAATGATTATGCACAAATGATGCAAAGGTGTTGGGATATGGATCCAACTAAGAGACCAACTGCTCCAGAGCTGACTGCATTTGCTACTAATAAATCACAAGAAATTTATGAAAATAGCAGTGATATTGGTGGTGGTGATGGTAATAATAGTAGTAGTAGCAGTAGTGGTAATAACAATAATAGTAATGATAATGGTAACTCACAACAAATTTATAAATCACATCCATTAGCATACCATGAAAGTAGAATATTAAATGATGAAATTGCTAAATTAAATTTAAGTAATGATAGCTTATTAAATAAATTTAATTAATTAAAAACAATGATAAAGGATAAATAAATAGTTGAAAGGAAGGTTAAAATTTTAATTTGTTGATGGATAAATTTTTATTTATATTATTTAAAATAAAGAGAAATGAAAAATTATACAAAGTGACCTGTCATCTGACTTTAAATAATTTCACAGATAATAAAATTTATAACTGGGAAGTAATTCGGAAGTATCTTACTTTAAAGCAGAGTATGGTCTTGATATTTGAAAAGTCTATAAAATAAATAATTTGTGATGTTATTTGCCACGGGTTACAAGTATCACAATCAAATCACAAAGCAATTATAAAAATATTATTATGAATAACATAAAGAACTATTTCTAAGAGACAAATAAAGCCATTGATGAATTAAATAAGTTTGAAAAGCATAAACTTAAACCTTCTGAAATTGTTAAGAATGGTTTACCAATGGAAATTATTTTACTATTGAAGAGACAGGGAAAAATCAAGGTAAGATGCAAGCAGAGAGTGATTTTCCTAAGGAAATTTAGCTGATATTGCTAATATTGACACTCAGCAAGAATTAAAATGGTTGGGAAATCTAACCAAAATATAATAATACTAATTTTGATGATTATCATGGAAGTTTAAAAAAACTATGAGAAGTATAAACAATATGATTAAAAAGTTGCCAAGAAAGGTATTGAGAAAGAATCCATAAAACTTTGGGAAAAGGTCAAAAAGAAAGGATGGTCAGAACACCAACCAGTTTGAATTAAGTAACATTTGACGAGAAAGCAATTTTATCAACAAAATAACTTGCCGGTTGAGATAAATTGATAATGGTGGTTACTGCTTATACTACTTCTCCACAGCAAAGAATTTAATTTAAGAAGTCAAGGAAAAAAACGAGAGTTTAAAAAACATTGCCAGATTTCAAGGATATATAAAAGATTAAGAAGAAAAAGAAAATATAGTCAACACTCAGGTGGTTTTAAATGCTGAAATGACTGGCATACAAGAGTTAAAGGAAAAAGAGATAGATGAAATATCAGCCAAAGGAATCAAAAAAATTGAGAATCATATTTAGCTACTAAACCTAAGGAAGAAAAGAAATTTGCAAATTTAGGAAACAAAATTAAAGCCCAATTCCAGCAGCGTGGTAGATGATATTAAGACATTTTCATATTGTATATTATTATTCTGTCACTATGGTAATAATAGCGTAATAATAATAATAATAATAATAGTGATAATAGTAATTCGCAACAAATTTATAAATCACATTCATTAACATACATACAAGCAGAATATTAAATGATGAAATTGCTAAATTAAATTGTAGTAATGATAGCTTATTAAATTATGAAATATAATTTTATTAAATAATTGATTAATTATAATAAAAATAAGAAGTATTTTAAAGGAGGGTTGATAAGGTTAAAATTTTAAAAGTTGGAAAATTGTTGATGGATAATTAATTTCACCGTTTTATAATATTATTTATTATTATTATTAAAATAAGAGAAATGAAAACAAATTATACAAGTGACCCATCATCTGACTTTAAGTAATCTCATATATAAATCGATAAGTATTTATAATTTCAAATGTATGGTATAATTCACCACGGATCACAAGTATCGACATCAAATGCAAAGATAAGGTTTAAAGAAACCAATTATAATTTTTAGGATTGTTTATTTCACTAATGGTTTGTCTTTATTTTTAAAGTATCATTAATTTCAGAGGTGCTATATCTAATTCTCATAGAAAAATCTCAATCATTCTATAAATATTTGGTTACCACAATATGCTCGTGGTTAAAGCTAAACAAATAACCTGAAAAACAGAACCGTTCATCAATTATACTAATCCCAATTTAACAGTTAAATAACTCCTACATAAATCTAGTATTAGTATTAATTCTAGTTCTGACTTCTAGGCAATAATGATATCCAGGCCAGTCAGCAACACTAGTGACGCAGATAAATTGTTGGATATATTGTTTTTAAAAAATGGATCTATGTAGTGGTGTACAATTAGAAAAGAATTGTTACGCGACCATCAAAGTCTTTCTTCGTATATTATCATTTGATGTTAATAATTGATTATCATTATTATTTATTTGAAGAGTAGAAATTGTTTCTTTTAAATAAAATATCTAGGTAGTTAATTTTATTATGAGTGAATTTATTCAAATACAGTCAAACTCTCGTTTCAACGAATTTTAAAAATCTTGTTACTATTACCATTACTATTTATTACACATTATGAAAACATATAAAATTCGTTAATAATCCTGTTTCAACGAATTTTGAATGAGTTTTCTTATATATCCAGCACTTCGCTGAGACGAGGTTTGATTGTATTAATTTTTCTATCCATAATCCCGAGCCGATTTCAAAGTTGTGCTTGACTATCGGTAGTTGAGGGATATACTTCTTAGAAAATTATAATGATATAATAATATTTTTGTGTTAATGGGACATAAAGTTACGTGATGAAGAAAGTTCTGCATTAAAAAAATTTTAAAAATACTAAAAGGTTAAAATGTCGTTTGTAGAATTATTGACAGCAGACAGACAGAAGAGATTTTATATCGGAAATTTATAATGGAATGTTCAACAATGCCTACACTGGCTTTTCCACTACTTCTGACAGAAAAAATAGAAATGGTTTTTTTTTTTATAATTAATCAAAGAAAACAAAAATCTTTTAGCAAATGAAAAAGAATTTATGTTTTTGAATTTAGGGAAATGCAGTTCATAAATTGGGAAAACCAAGAGAACCTAAAAATTGTCTTAATTGCTACGGCATTTATTGCGCGGTCCAAACGAACTTTGTTCCTTTCCGCATAGATAGCGTCACCTATCACTGGCTTTCTCAAAAACCCTCGGTTAAATTAAAATTTCCTTGGTCTCATAAAATTCCGAATACTTCAATTCACGTGAAATAGCGGTTTTGGATGATGATATTAATTTGCATTTTAATATTAAAATGCAAGATTGTCAAGCGTCTATACCCTGATCTTGATACTATTATTGTTTATATATTTTTCCATAAGGATAAAGAAGATTATCGCGAGATTATCAAGTGACTGACTTTTTTTTTTGTCGATCTCTATAAATAGTATTTTTAATCCCAAAATTGAATTAAACAAAAAATGTTTAAGAAACATACAAATACATACAATTGGCTTGTAGAAGATTTCCAAGAATTTTATAATTATAAAAATTGTCAATCTTATTATAGTGAAAAAATTCATTCAACGGGTCCACTTTATTCTGAAGATGGAAAATTATTAAAAGATGACCATGAATATATTTGGCGTTTAAAATTATTACCTAGACTTGTTGACGGTTATGTTTCATTATTTGTTTGGCCTATTCAGAGTGACTGTGAAAAAGAATTCAAGTTAGAAACAAGACTTATGAAATATAAATTTGAACTTTTTAGGATCAAGAATAGTATTGATAATGATGATAACTACAAGAATTATAGTAGTGATAGTAGTAGTATCAATAATAGCTTATCATTTATAGATTTAGAAAAACTCGATTGTTATAAATATTTTTTAGAAAAAAAATTTGTATTTAATTCGGATAGACCTTGTCAAGGCATACCTGAATTATGTAAAATACATCAAATTTTTCCAGATAAAGATTTTAAGAAAAAAACAAATTTATTAATTCGTGTACAGTTTGCATTTCCTGATCAAATTAATGTTGCTTGTGATGAAGAAGAAAATGAAGATGACGAAAAATTGAACAACAGTAACAACAACAGCAACAGCGTCAGTAATAAAAAGTTGAAAACCTTTAATTATGATTTAGAAGAATATTTAAATAATGAGAAATTTAGTGATATTAGATTTAAGTTTAGCTGTGGTAATGAATTAAAAGCGAGCAGGATAGTTTTATCAATAAAATCTGAATATTATAAGAAAAAATTCGATAGAATAAAAGGAGAAAAAGAATGTTGTGGGGGTGAGGATGTAGGAGGATGGGGTGAATTAAATTCAAATGAAGTTATTAAAATGGATGATAATGTATCGTATGAATGTTTTAAAGAAATATTATATTTTTTCTACACTAATCGACTACAAGAAAATCTATTGTTTGAAATCTTACGAGATCTTTATTTACAAGCAAATATTATAAATTTAGAAGAATTAAAAGATTTGGCGACAACAAAAATAATTAAAATGATTGATGAAAATAACTGGAGTGAAATATTAATGTTAGGATGGAGTACGAATAATTTACAATTAAAGAATATTGCATTCAAATATATCAATAAGAATTGGTCAAGCATTCGAAATACTAAACAAATGAAGAATGTATTAAGTTGTGTTGATGTTGATTTAGCTGAAACATTATTTTATAAAAAATTCTTTGGAAAATAATGAATAATAATAATAATAAAAAATCAAGTTGTAAAATTATTATTTATATACAGGATTTTTTAATACATTATATTTTTTTAAAAAAATTTAGATTTATTATCTTAATGTAACATTTAATTCTTTCTCGATATTATTTCTTACTTTTTCTTGAATGTCATTGATTTCTTCGTTTGTACATGTTCTTTTGGAGGAGGGAGAAAGGAAGGAAAATTTGTTATTTTCTTTAATACTAAAAAATCTAAATGTTCAATAAAATTTAACATATGATAATTACCTATCCATAGATCTATAATTAATTCTATAGCATAAACTACGTTTTTTAGTTTTTGGATTTATAAAATCATCAACCTATTAAAAATAAACAAATAAAGCATTAATAATAAATATATATATATATAACAACAAGAATAATATCACCAAACCACCAAGTCGTCACCACTAGCACAATCAATTTACCAATTTAACATCTTCTACTAAATCTGCAGCAATTGCTCTTACTATTTCACAAAAATTGTTTTCATGAAATTTCATTTCTCTTCCATCTTCTTCATTATTCAACCAAAAACTAATATCTTTTGTACAGGATGGATGTTTGGAAAATGGTTGAAATTTTACTATTTTATCTGAGGATGTGAATTGACTTGTGAATCGTTCATCTTTCGACCAAAATAATCTTATATCCGGTATACCAAACAATACCATCGCTATACGTTCCAAACCTAATCCAAATGCCCATCCAATCTTATTCGATTGACCTACCAAACAAATATAAATAATTATATAGTGTTATTGTTATATCATTATATAAGATTATAATATATTATTATTATTATTATTATCATTGCCTGAATTATTTAAAATTTGCTGTTGTATAACTCCACATCCACAAATTTCAAGCCATTTCCCGTTATAAAATATTTCCATTTCCCAACTTGGACTTGTAAATGGAAAATATGCATCAATCCATCTAACCTGTAAATCCTTATTATTATCATCACCATTATTGTTGTTATTATCATTAAACAAATTCTTAACCATGCTATTCAACGAATATTTTAAATGTTTTATTGTTGCATTAGCTTCTTCAATTGGGTGGCAAGATTGTAAAGGATTCGATGATCCAACTATTGTATCATCATTTGTTTTTACTTTGTCATCGCCATCACCATCATTACCACTCTTACTCTTATTCTTACTACTACTACTAAAAGAAGAATTCAACATTAGTTCATTATTAACTTGTGCAATAACTTTATCAATTGGGAAAATCCTTGCACCTTCCATTTGATGAAAAACAGGATAATGATTTGAATCAATCTCATCTCTTCGATAAACATCTGCACTAATCAAAAATTTCTCATATCCCAATTTGAAGGCTTGTAATTGATGAGCTGATGTGTGAGTTCTTAGCATAACATTTTTATTAATATAATAACTATCTGTGGTACTTCTACCTGGATGATCTATCGGAAATCCAAGATCATCGAAATTTTCTTTTGTTGTAACCACTGGATTAAATGAATCAAAATAATCAAAGTCATTAAAATGTGTTTTAATTTTATTGGCTAGTATTGAAATTGGGTGATGATAATTAGATGTTTGTCGGTTTTGTTGCTGAAGATGAAGTTTCCTTGTGATTTTGGATAAGATTGTTGGTGTCACGTTAGTGAAATTATCAGTCGAGTAGGTTTTCCCTTCAATGTAAACTGTGTCCTCACTAATATATGGCTCTTTAATGTTCGGTTCTTGGTTTGAAAGACTATCATCATTATTAATCAGTGTTGATGTTTTTGGATTAATTTTATCATGATTTATATTAACGTGATTATTATTGGTAGAAAAAAAATAAAAAAGAATTTTATTGTTATTATAATTATTATTATTTATTACAAATAATTTTGACAAAGATTTTTTTAAAAATAACTTTTCTAAAACCAAAGATTTTGATAACAACATTATAGATTTCGAAAAAAAAATTTTGATTGTCAATCACACATGATTTCCAATTTCAGAAAATAAAATTTTTCGTTAATTATAAATTTCAAATTTACACAATGTCTTGCTTTTTTTTAAAAAATTATTTTAATTAAACCAAATAACATATAACAAAGATCTATTCATCAGTGTTGTTGACAAATTACGATGTCATTTACTGTTTTTCAAATAACCTAGTATTGAAATTAATAGTGAATTATCATGTGACTTTGACATTTCACAGGTCAGGATTGTCTACACACTTGTTAGTATTAAGGCATTGAGAAAATCAAGGAACAATCAGGACAAACTAATAAGATATGAAAATCGGGAAGATGGAGAAATTAAGTGAGTTGAAGAAGAAGTCGAGGAAGAAGGAGTATAAAAGACGAGGAGGAAAACAGTAAAAGGGAAGAGGAGAAAGAAGAAGAGAAGATGATAAAAATTATTGGGAAGAGCAAATTGGAAACTTTTTCCTTTTTTATGCGTTCTCGATGCCTATTTTCCATTTTGACTTTTGTCTTGTTAGCTATCAAAAAAAAAGTCCCCAGACATGATATTATAGAGCATGATGGTCCATTTTTGAACCAACAGCATCATCTTCTTGAGAACCCTTTGCTGAAATTGTTGTTTAATCCAGAGCCTAGAAACAATAATGCAGATAAGATTAAATCAGAAAATATTCCATCCTTACATGAAGGCATTTCTTCCTTCTCTTTTATAATTTTCTACAGCCGGGTGTTTGACAAAAGTGGAAGGTGTATATGAACCTAGCAGCAGTGAAATAACAACAATAACGGTCTTATTATGTTAGAGTTTCAGGCTGTGATAAACTCGAACATGTTATGAACAGTTATGTAACAACACATGGTTTTTTTGTTGTTGCAGAAATGGAGGTTCAAAAGACATTTCAATTATTGAATCATTATTTTTTAGACGGACTCAATGAAATCTTCGATCAAACAGATGTGTTATTCTTTATCCTCAAATATACCGTTGGCTCTTATTTAAAACGATAGTTTGTGTTATCATTATGAATAGGTGAGAGAGCTGGCGAAATTATAAACGGATTATGAAAACTTTGCCAATAATTGAATAGAAATAAAAATTTTAAAGAATGAGACAACGAATCAAAGCAAGAAATTGAAAATTTAAAAGGAATAATTGGATCTGCTGAATAATACTTAATGGTGTGAAAAGAAAATTCAAGAAGAAATAAAACAGATGAAAGACTAAACAAATAAAGGAAAGAAACAAAGACAATATCTAACGGGATCAGCAATATCAGCAATATTTAGAGGATGATCATAAGAGGACGAGCAAACAATAATTAAAAGAATGATATTACTGATCTGAAAATCAATTAACCTTCATTTGGAGGAAGAGGAAGAAAAAGAAAAAGTGAAAGGGTTATTCAGGAATTATAAAACAAAGTTAAAGAACTAGAAAAGTATCAGCCAGATTAAATTGAATAAAACCAGTACAACCAAGTCAATGCCATACATGATGGCGAAATAGTTTTGTTTCGACAATAATTTCGACGATTAGTGTTCAAACATTTCGAATATACCCTAACAGGTTTCGAAAAAATCAAAATTCGAAATCAAAATCGAAATTTGTAATCAAAATTCGAAAATCGAAATTAATAAATAATTTTTGCATTAATGTCTTTAAAGTGCTTTTATTTCAATTTTTTGAATTTCGATTTTGATTTTATTTCAATTTTGAATTTTGATTTCGATTTTGAATTTTGAATTTAGATTTTGATTTTAATTTCGCCAAGGGTATTTCGATTTCGAAAACTTGTGATTTTTTCGAAAGTTTCGAATTTTATCAAATGACTTTCGTCATCATGTATGGTCAATGCCAAAGTGAAAATAAGATTTTAAGCTTCGCATGAATTTATATCTTTGGATTGATTACAGGAATAAAATAAGTTTTTTTCGTATCACTAAAATTTAGTCCTCTGAAATTTCTTGTCTCTATTTTTATTAAATAAATTAGAAGTTTATTATAATATAAAATTATCATTATTTTATAAAATGAAATTGATAGAGGAAGTATATATATAAATTGTAGCTTTCATATTTATAATCTAAATTAAATAATAATAATAATATAGCTAATGATGATGATAATAAAATCCTTACTACCATCAGATCTAAATTATAAAAAAATTTCTATCAGCACAAAAAATATAACCATCCACCAGGCAGAGATTTAATACCAAGCACAATGTACAAATTCACGAGTTTAAAATAACGAAAGCAAAAAACGGCCAAATGAAAATAACTGCACAATGATTAAAATTCCTATAAAATAATAAAAATAATTTTAAATATATTATTATTTAATAAAATTAATTAAAAGAAAAAAAATACTCACCCAATCCGCATCTACATCCAATGCCCACCGGAACTTTTCACGAAGGCTCTTGTTGAAAATTTTAGCAATTGGCACATCATATTTTTTGCACCACGCAACGGAGATCCGTGGGTCTAGGTAATTGATTTTCGATGTGCCCAATGCAGTTGTCTTGTTGTCCTCTTTATCTTGTTTTAATAACTTTGTGGTGTTAATACGTTCTGTCAATTTTTCTATTTGGATCCGGAGTTTTTCACTCGTTTGTCCTTTTCTCATATTGATCTTTCCAGATTTTCGTTCACTTTTCAACACCTTCTCTTTTTCATCGATGTCTTTTAATAATTGTTTAAGATGCTCATCAGGTTTAGGTGACTTTCCTTCTTCTGCAAGCTTTTCGTTATCTCTTTCAAATTTTTTTACAGCTGCCAAACGTTCTCTTTCCATCAATTGCTTCTCATGCTCAATTACCCATTCCTCTTCCATGTCCGATTCTGGTTCAAATAGTCGAGGCTCTTTCTTTTTTAATTTGGGCTCAAGATTCAACAATTCCATTTTACATCTATTTCTTTGGTATTTCAAAGCACGAACCTAACATATTAAAGAATACATATATGTGAATTTATTTAAGAAATTAACAATAATCATGATAAAAAAAAAAATTACCCTATCGTCAATTCTATTGATTTGATTATCATGAGCTTTGCTGACAGAACGTTGATGGTTACATAAAATAGCAACCTGCCTGTTTGCTTTATTATATGCCACCATTTTCTCCATTACAGTAGTAGCATTTGCTGTCTCTTTCTTTAGCTCAATTTGGAAGGTATGAGATGCATTGTATGTACGAAATACTTTAGCAGTTAGTCCTTTCATGTATTCAGACAAATGTTTATTCAAATCTTGAGTCTAAATGAATTTTTAAAGAAAATTTGAATTTATTAATAGAACAAACACAAATGCACACACATATATGTGATTGATTAAATTTAAATCTTGTATTTTTGTACCCTTAATCTGTCAAATATTGCTTCACTGGATTTCTTATCTTTCATAAATATTCTAAGGTTTTTGAAAACCTGCTCTATTACTTCTACCGAGTTTACGTATCTTATTGAATCTTTACCTAAGAAATCGAACTCGACTGTCCTTGGTGGCACCAATGTAATATGTTCACACCTGAGGGAACAACAGCCCACAGTGTCTGCTTCTTCACCAGTTTTCTCATTTCCCGCTCTTAATGCGAGCCTGTCAATGAGATACATTGCGGTAGCACGTTGTCGGACTGAATTTAGCCTATCTTTTAAATCCTGTGTATAATCACACCGGATTTTTTCTACATGCTTGTCGAGTTCCCTGGCCTTATCGAATTTTTTCAAATCACTTTGACCCTTTAGTGAACTATTTGCTGCTAAAAACACATATTTTATACTGTCATTTACATTCTCCTTCCAGGTGGCAAGCCAGGTAACTGTATTATCATGCAGAATACCACCCCAGGAGTGACCAGCAGGTGGAGGAGGGACAGGTGCATCTTTACTGAGATTAATTGTTATTTGCTCAGGGGTGACTCTCAATTTCAATGAACCAGTTTTAGGATGTTCACCACGACCTTTAAACAAACCAGGTGGCTCAATTCTAAAATTACCAACTTTTTCTTTACGTCCATCCAAGTAACAATAACCATAAAACTCATCTATCCTGGTCTTTTCATCTTTCAACCTTTGTTTTTCCTCTTTTGAAAAATTTTTTTTTCGTTCCTTTTCTTGTTGTAGATAGTCATATATAGAAGTAAAATCACATTTATCAAAATGCTTGATTGATGGATTTTTTTCAGATTCTTTCAATACAACTTGCCAATCTTTGAAGAAGTTCTCATTGAAAGTATCGTTTTTTACATAGTCAGTGTTTAACAACGCAGCATAAAATGTTGCAACTTCTTCAGCTTCAGGAGAAAGTTTTATTTCACGTCCTTTGAAAAACAAAACAATAATGATTATTGTAAAAAGTTTAGAAACATAATTAAAAAATTATAACAACAACAATAATAATATTTTCAAATGCACATGCATTAAAAAAAAAATTAGATTATATAACACCATACCATTATATTTCATCTTGATATTGTGAGGGACATATTCTGGTGGAAAACAAACGCCATTATGGACTAAGGTAGTCCATTTGGCCGATCCATCATCAAGTGATTGCCCCTTCCACCACTGGAAATCTTCATCTTCTCCTTCACTTGGTTCAGGCTCATCCTCTTCAATTTTTGGCTTAGATTTTTTCCTGTCCAGTTTTTTTTTTGTGGATCCTTCATCCTCAGTCTTTATGTCCATTTCCTCTTCAACTCTTGGCTTAGATTTTTTCCTGACCTGTTTTTTTTTTACGGGTCCTTCATCCTCTATGTCCATTTCCTCTTCAATCCTTGGCTTAGATTTTTTCCTGACTTGTTTTTTTTTGACAGGTTCTTCATCCTCAGACTTTATGTCCATTTCCTCTTCAATTCTTGGCTTGGATTTTTTCCTGACCGTTTTTTTTTTGACAGGTTCCTCTATGTCCATTTTATCATCATCGTTCGGATTAGCTTTAGGCTCGGTTGTTTTTTGTTGTTTTATTCTTTTTTTAAGAGATTCCTTGGCCTTTTTTCCTTTAGTGACATCTTCGTCTTCTTCAGTCTTGACGTCAATTTCCTCGTCATCTTCAAGCTTTCGTTTATTTCCTCGTCGACTGTTATCGTCATACTCATCATCGTCGTCGTTGATAGGAAGTGCCTTTTGTTTTCCTTTTTTATTTGCAGGTCTATCGATTTTTTTTTTGGTTGTTTTTCCCTCTTTAGTAATAACCATTTTTACTTCTCACAGACTTTATGCTAAAGTAAGAGAGAGAGATGAAAGGAAAAAATTTTTTTTAGTTTTTTTTTTTCCTTATAGAATCATAATAAATAAATAAATATATAAAGGGGAATGTGACACGACATAATTACAATAAATTTGAAAAGTGCGTATTAAGAAAACTAAAGAGGGGTGTTGGGGGTATTACCAACCTTTTTTTATTTGTTTGAAGGGAGGGAGGGGGGGTTGGATTAACTATTAACTTTTCCGTTATTGAAAAAAAACTTGCAAAGCTTTTTTTTTACTTCCTCGTGTAAAGAAAATGATAATTTTTTTGTATGAATTAATTTAATTGGTATAAAAAAATTTTTTCCTAATTTTTTTTTTTTAACGTCAAACAAACAATAACAATAATTGAGGCTTTGTATTTGTCGTGTGACGAAGTTGCATATTTAATTAATATCGAAATGATTTTAAACATTCTAATACTGATACTAATACTAAATCAGTTTTTGCTCAATGACTTTTTTTTCCATCAAAAAAAAAAAAAATTTTTGATAGTGTTGGCAGTCAATAACAAGATTTTTCTTTATTATTATTTATTATTATTATTATTATTATTATTATTATTATTATCACATAAATTCAAAAATCTTTAGATGATGTTGTGTAATACACACATGTGTTTATTGGAAATCTTGGTTCATTATTACCATTAAATATAAATAGCTACAAGATTTATTTACCCGTTTTTATTATTTTATTTTCCTTTTTTCTTGGTAAACTTTATTATATTTAAATGCTGAAGATATCAAGAAATAAATAAAACGATAAAAGTTCAAACCATCTTTTTATTATTATTTACAATTAGATGATTTCAAAATTTGATATGGGGTATAGATTCCAAGGACAGTAACCAGTTACACAATAATAATAATTATTCCATACTAATACTAACACCCTCCTTCCCATTCATCAATCAACCCAAAAATATAAAAGCATGCCGAGTTTATTTATCCTTGTTCAGGCTTAATTTGTTTGTTTGCTTCGGATTATCACCATTTGGGCTTTTTTTCTTTTCTTTCTTTTTAAACTTCTTTTTGAGTTTGAGATGGTGAACGGACAATATTAATATCGTACGACACGGACGGAATTATTATTGTTGTTATTATTTTAATAATGTTTGTTTGTTATACGGAGCTAAACTTTGGTGGTTTCTAGGTTTCTTTAAGGGTAGAGTGTAGTCACATGATTTTATATAAATAAAAAATTGATAAAAATTACAAGTTCAATAATTGATTATTCCTCCACCTCAGGTTTCCCTGTTTAAAAATAAATTATGTTATGATTTTGTTTCACTGAAAAATAGGTAGAACATGTAGATATATAGAATAAAAAGATATGTGTTATTTTGTTATTGATTTCCTTTAACTCATCTAATTGATAATAATTTTTCATATTTTTTAAATTTTTTTAAATTCACATATAAATAATGCCACTTAACTTTTGAATTCATTGGTAAAGAAAAATAAAAATTTTTGTTTGATAAATTATTATTATAATCTTTTAACTAACAAGTAAACCTTGTTAAACTAAATTAGAAAGATACAAATCCTCACTATAGCTAACTTCATAGAAAGTCATCGTCGTTGCTGCTGCCACCAGTTAGGCATATCCAACAACAATTAAAATGGCAACAGAGGGGTCAATAAGCCACCATTATAAACGGATCAGGTCTCTCTCCATAAATGTTCGTGTACAAAAAAATGATCCTTACATTACGGGCAGCATTAACATCTCTAATGTGTCTGACAGACCAGAAATTTTGATGCTTATCAAATCACCTATCACACAAAGAACAGACTGAGGATGTATGGATCTCGTCAATGTTCACCACCTTGCAGTGTTTAGAAAGCTCTCAGCAAAATTGTTTTATAGGGCCCGAAGCATGTGGTGAGAATTTACCCATCACCAAATGCAACAACTGCATTATCATTACCATTTGTTATTCTCTTGCACAACATATCAAATGCCTTCTGTTCGTTAATAAAAGATTTCCATCGCAAATGGCCCAGTAACGTTCACCATAAAATCAAAGATTATATTGGGGCAAAATATAATGTAAGCGGACAAGAGCCTATTCATAGACATTTGTGACAGAGGTTGGAATTGCTTGGTTTTAGTATCAAGTGAACGGTATGTAAATAATAGTATTCGATGACTTGCAAATTACCTTGACAAAGTTCTTGCAAATTAAATTAACAAAATATAACTTACCTCAAATAACAGCCTGAAGATTTTTTTTTTCAACAATCACAACTCACTTTTTTGCGAGCACGAGTAAACTCTGCTAAATTCCAGTACTTCTTGTTGGAACAACTCAACTTTTTCATACCTTTCCAGCCCAATACTCTACATCCATTCAAACCAATATTCGATCCTTCTTTATCAACATCCTCTGCAGACCATCAGTCTGTATGGAGGAACAAAAATTCGATTTTGGTGGTGACTTTATTAATATTAAATTATTCCATCCACCAAGTTCCTCTTACAGCTTTGAATCTTTAGATAGTTGCTATTTCTATTTTTTCAATTGATTTGTACATGTAAATAAAGAATCAGTATCAACTGATATGTACTTTTGTTGGGAAGGTAAAAGTGTGAGGAGACGAAGGCCATGTTCTCGGTTATGCTTGGTAAAGGTGGAGAGGGTTTTATGGAGACCTGGAAGGTATGACCACCAAGACGCTTTTACAGACGTAACATGAAGAGCTTGATTTTGGAATAGTGTCTGTTGCACTTTCAAGTGAATATATATTGAATGCGGGTAGTAAGGTAAATTAGGTATTGTGGATGTGATATAGATAGTTTATCAATAATATTTGAAGGAAGGATCTCGATTTTTCAAGTTAATAATGAAACGGTTTATGATAGAGTTGATGTGTTTTTTTTTGTTAAACAATTTATACTATCCATTTTAAGTCGATTATCGAGTTTCATCATTGTATGATTCTGACAATTTGTAACATTTTGCCATGCAGTAGAGGGTATCTCGAATAGTATTATGATAGATTCTTTGGTGTTTCAAGGTATTTTGGTATGTAGTTACAGCTTGGAAGCATTGCCGCATATATTTGAAAGCGATGATAAATGACGTTTGGTTGGCCCTTCAAAAACAATTCGAATCATTCTTTTAACGGCGCTTTGGATTTCAGGTTCAAGATCCTTATCTTTAAGGAATCTTTCTAGTCCAGTTTGACTGTGCATTGTTCGTATTTTGTCTGAACAGATGTGGATGCACGAGGTTTTTTGAAATTTACAATGATTGCTTGAAGAATGTGAATGATAAGTACCCTTACAAGTTGGACAAGAATGTTCTGGATATTTAAAAAATGTACATATTTTAAATGTTATTTCTAAAAAAATATCACTATAGAGAGATAAATAGTAAAATATTTACTTGGTTTTTTTAGTTGTCCTTTCATTTGGCTACATTTTTAGAAGATCCTGCATATCAGGTATGGTGTATTGTTTGATTGATTTGGTTGATTTGGTTGATTTTTTTATTTTTATTCGCCATTTGTATGTAATAGTAATGAACGAATGTAAACGAAATTCTTTTGATTAAATAAATTGGATTCTTTTGAATTGACTGAATTAAAATGTAATCAAATAAATTTTTTGAATTCTTTTGAGACAAGTTGGAATTTTAATAAAAACAGTAATTAAAATTACATAATTCATTGAGAAAAATTAAAAAAAAGAAAACTGGCAGAATAACTTGATAAAACAAATAATTACTTTTTTTTCAACTTTGTTAATTTTTTAATTACCTTTTATTTTCAATCAAGATCATCTTTTAGTTCCTTTAACTTCAATTTGAGCAACTTGTTGAGAAGTTAATTGTTCTAACTGAGTCTTTAACCTTTTGATTTCCTCTTTGTGATTATCATTCTCTTCTTCTGACTGCTTAATTCGGTCTAATAATTCTTGCTTATGTCTTTTACTTCACTCCTCAGACTTTTCTTGAAATTTGACTGCTTTCTTCCCTTTAAATTTCTAAGGCTTCTTCAGTTTCATTTAGTTGTTCTTGTAGGGAGTTTATTTGTCTTTCATAAAAAGTAGACTGACTTATTTCTTCATGAGGTAAGAGAGGAAGTTCCTTCTCTTCTAATACAGAGCAAACATTCTTACTATTAACAATATCAAAATCTAACTTAGTTTGCAATCTACCACATCTATTGCACTTTGACAATTCATCATCCCAATACTTTTCTTCACATCTTTCACAAACCATGTCATCTGAAATTCATTCTCCAGTTACTTTGCTACAAGATTTTATTTGGTGAATAGATTTATTATTTTTGTTTTCAATTTAGAGCAAAAATCACAAGTTTGTTTACTTTCTTTTTCCAATTCTAAAACTGCATTTTCCAGTTCTCTCATTATAATTTACTCACTATTTAGACTTAACTTCTATTTGAGCAATCACTTCTTGATTGTGAAATTTTTCCCTTTTGATTAACTTTTGTAATTTTTGGAACTTAACTTTTGCTTTCATTTTTAATTGCTTAAAAATGTTCTGTTTAGTTGATAACTTGTTCTCTTCAACAGGTAAAGCAGGCAAAGGCTTGCTGTTTAAGTAATCTAACCTCTTTAG
>CAUDNR010002212.1:0-23278 GCA_958430865.1 Entrophospora sp. SA101 | reverse complement strand
TATCCTTTATCATTGTTTTTAATTAATTAAATTTATTTAATAAGCTATCATTACTTAAATTTAATTTAGCAATTTCACCATTGTTACAGTCAATATCATTATTTTTGAAAACATATTAACTGTTGATTTTCATTTTATTTTAAATAATAAATATAGGATGTAAGTATTTTCAACATTTCACTATTATTACAGTCAATATCATTGTTTTTTTTGAAAAAATATTAACTGTTGATTTTCATTTTATCTTAATAAATAAATATAGTATGTAAGTATTCTTTCTCATCATTTCACTATTGTTACAGTCAATATCATTGTTTTTCTGAAAACACTAACTATTGATTTTCGTTTTATCTTAAATAATAAATATAGTGTGTAAGTATTATCATCATTTCACTATTGTTACAGTTAATATCATTGTTTTTCTGAAAATATTAACTGTTGGTTTTTCATTTTATTTTAAATAATAAATATAGACTGTAAGTATTCTCATCATTTCACTATTGTTACAGTCAATATCATTGTTTTTTTGAAAATATTAACTGTTGATTTTCGTTTTAAATAATAAATAGTGTGTGAGTATTTTTATCATTTCACTATTATTACAGTCAATATCATTGTTTATTAACTATTGATTTTTGTTTTATCTTAAATAATAAATAGTGTAATGGTGGTGTGAGTATTTTCATCATTATTATTACAGTCAATATCATTATTTTTGAAAACATATTAACTGTTGATTTTCATTTTATCTTAAATAATAAATATAGAATTCCTCCTGTAAGTATTTTCATCATTTCACTATTATTACAGTCAATATCGTTGTTTTTTTTTGAAAATATTAACTGTTGGTTTTCACTTTATCTTAAACAATAAATATAGAGGTAAGTATTCTTGTCATTATTATTACATCCAATATTATTCTTGAAAAATATTAACTGTTGATTTTCATTTATTTTAAATAATAAATAAAAGGTAAGTATTTTTATTATTTACTACCATTACCATTGTTTTTGTAAACATATTAACTGTTGATTGATTTTCATTTTATTTTATTTTAAATAATAAATAGGCAAGTATTTTTATTGTTTACTATTATTACAGCTTGAAAAATATTAACTGTTTGATTTTCAATTTGTTTTAAATAATAAATAGGCAAGTATTCTCATCATTTACCATTATTACAGTCAATTTTTTTGAAAAAATATTAACTGTTGATTGATTTTCATTTTATTTTAAATAGAAAATAGAGTAAATAGGCTGTATTGCTCTTTGGCTCTTTGATAACTTCATTTATCTCTAACTTTTTTTACTTCATCTTATATTTATCTTTATTTTACGTTGCTTAAGATTCATGCAAATTATAATGTTTATATTATAACATAGAAGTAAAAATAAAATAAAACAATTCATATACAATAAGTGTTTATTATAATTTGAAAAGATTTATATGTGTCAATTTAAATGGGAATGATTAATAAAGTTACATCCAGTGTGTGAAATTGAGTGCAGGCACACGTGTTACATTAAAGGTAGCCAATAATCTATTAGCAGGATTTGTGCAGAAAATTCACCGCAACATATCAAAAAAAAATTATATTAATAAATATTTACTTATTAACAAACATACTTTCTTCTTTTCTTCTTATTTATTATTCTAATTGTATAATGTGTTTCTAATAGAAAGATTTATCTTCAATTGAAAAGATTCGCTTGCAGATTCTGTGGCTTATTACACTGTATTAAGATTATTTTTCATACTTGATCAGATGATAACTTGGAATTGGTGAATAAATATTGTATTTTTTATATATATTTACTGCGTACTGCTGATCTTATTATTATATTCTTGATGATTTAACTTGAACAAAAATCAAACAAAAATCATTGTATTTTTTATATTTAACTGTTTTACATAACATTGTTTTTTATTAGATGCTATCTTATATTTTTAGATGATATCAAGCTTCAATTAAAGAATTAGCAGATAAATATGAGGCGAAGACTACAATATTATTAATTGCTTTACATGTTCATACTATACATGAAGTTGAAATGGTTGAAATTATGTCATATCCAATAATCCAACTTTAATGAAACATGGCTTATTAGAATAGCATCATAAAGGTAATATAATGGTGTTTTAATTTTCATAACAATATACAGTAAACAAAAATATCTCAATAATTAGGGATTAGAATTTTATGAATTAGACACCTCATTGAGAGAATTCAAATGGCAGTTTTTTTTTATCCAAAACAGCCATATATTGACTGAGTTATGGTAATTTCAGTTAATTTGATACGTTTTTTCTCATGGCAATAAAAAATTATTATTATTATATTGCTTTATAATTTTTTCCATAAAAATTCCGTATACTTTATACACTCACCTGCCATTGGCAATTTTGCAGATCGCTGGAAATAATTGAACAAAGTGAAATAAAAATAACTCAAAATTTTATTATCACAATCACTTTTATGTATTAAGCAAAATTGTTTTTAGATCTTCACATTGTTTTTCACAAAAAATCATATATTTAAATCAGATGACTAAAATTAGAGAATTATCTGTTGTTGAGCGTACCAAATTGACATAGAGACATTGGCAAATTTAGTTGATAGTATGTCTAGGAGAATAGATGCTGTAAAAAAATCTAAAGGCTATCCAACTAATTATTAATAATACTAAAATTAATAATCCAAAAACTTCGCATCTTTTATTTTTTTTTTTTCTCAATAAAATATTTGACCGCTCTTTACATATACACATTTTTTATTATGCTGTTAAGATGTGTTAAAACTTGACAATTGGGTTTAATTATTGAATGAAAAAATGATATAAATGTTTTACGTTTAATTTAAATTGTATATGTTGCAAATTTATTTCCAATGATGGAACACATGTAACATGAATTTTTACACATGACTTACTAAGTGAAAAATGATTTTTGAGATCACGCCACTATCATAATAAAAAAAAAAATCAAACATCATACAATGATTATTACATAAAATAATTGAATGAATGAAATTTTCTTCTAATGCCAATCATTTTTATATTAACGTCAAAAAATTTTTTTTTAAAGCTACAATAAAATTTTTTATTTTTTTGCATTGTTATTAATAATTAATTATCAAAATATTAAAATGGGATCTAATTCTCAACTTCCTAATGATAAATTAACTACTGGTAATCATTTTGTAGAATGGAAAGAAAAAAGATTTTCATGTATGTTGTGCAGGTACTTATTATCAAAAACTGAGCAAAGACCTCCATATCTAATTTTTGGTGTACATCATGTAATGTTCCGTTATGTTGTAATAGTAATAGAAATTGGTTCAAAATTTATCATGAAAAGGAAAATATTTATTCAAATAAAGACTAAATTGTATGGATTATCTAAAATAAGAAATGCGAAAAAAAAATTTATGTAAAAATTGCAAAAGCTTGAAAGTCTACTAACAAAAAAATATTCAAAATGATTTTATTGAAACTCCTAGTTTGAAGAATAATAACGCCATAAGTTTTAATAAGGTCACTGTATTCTATAAAAATTTTTATAAGTTGTGAAAATTTCTTAAAATAATTCAAAAAGTTTGCTATTATTAAATTATTCCAATAAAAATAATAAAATTACATCATGTGAATTATAATAATGTGCAAAAAAAATATATTTATTTGGATTAGATAATGAGTGACTTTTGTCTTTAATTTCATCACGCTTACACAAAATTTGTGCTACATTTTAAGGGATAATGAATCATTACATAAGTTTATTATATATATATTCAAATCATGGCACACATGTTAAAACTTTGGAAATTATCAATTGAAAATTTTTTACTTTGACTTTTAAAGCTAATAAAATTATTAATTGTAAACAAAGCACAAGTATCATTATGAAGATTGATTTTTGCTTAATACATAGGTAAACTCGATAAGTCGGACACTCAATAAGTCGGATTTGGCCTAACTCGGACAAAAATTTCCAGCCCTTTTTTTTATATTTAAAAATTTCTTGATAAGTCGGTAAACTCTTGTTAAGCTGTAAGTCGGACAACTCCTCCAGCCAGATAATAATAAATGACTCTTGATAAGTCGGTTCACGTGATTTTCGTAAATCTTGAGAGATAATCTTTACTATTTTTAGTAATGTATTATCCAATAAATTTTTGTAATAATTTCATTATTCATGATTGTAATAAATCTGTTTCGTGAATAATATTATTATCAATTATAATCATTTTAAAAAATTTGTCTTTGCAAATAATGTATTTTATTGTTATATTTATCAATTATGTCATTTATTATCTCATCATTAAATGAATTCACGTTTTGTTGTCTCATCATTAAATGATTAAAAGATTTAAAATGGAAAATTAATAGAAAACAAAATAATTCTTTAGTACAAACCAGTATGAATATTTATTTAGATAAAGAGTAGAGATTTTTTTTGTTTTATCTTCTATCTGTTTTATTAAATTGTTTTTTCAATTATTATTATAAATAAATAAATATGATTTAAACAACGATTTTCTTATTTTTTTTATTTTTGTAAAATTGCATATTTTGATAAGTCGGATCTCTTGATAAGTCGGACACCATGTCCAGCCATTTGTGTCCGACTTATCGAGTTTACCTATGTACAATAATAAATGATAAGTAGTTGAAAGGAGGTTAAAATTTTAAGCTATTAATGGATAAATTTTTTTATATTATTTATAACCGTTGGTTAGAGTGAAGTAATTTGGAAGTACCTTACTTTAAAGCAGCAGCATAGGAAATTGATATAATTTTCAATGAATGATATTTGAAAAAGTCTATAAAATAAATAATTCATGATGTTGTTTGCCATGGTCACAAGTATCACAATTAAATGCTGAGATTAGGGATTATTTATTTTGCCAATGGTTTTATTTGTCTTTATTTTTAAAGTATTGTTAATTTCAGAGGTGCTATATCCGATATTTAATTTTCTCAATTACTTTTCACATCGCCCAATGAATTTTTACTTGGTTTTACGCAAATCTAGTATTAGTATTCTGACTTTGGTAATAATATTCAGGCCAGTCAACAATTTCAATTATACATTGTTAATTATTTCAAGAATAGATAAATATTTGTAACATAAATATTGTGTAATCAAATACTCCTAAAAAAAATTTATTAAAATTATAAAAAATTAAAAGGTTAAAATGTCATATATACAGTGTGTTAAGAAAAAAATGGCGGTGACAAAAAATTGCATATCTCAACAATTACATAACATAATTAAATAAATTTAGATTCGTTTGAAAGTTTATCAAATTACCTTGTTAAATAAAAAAAATGGACATGATATGCTAATTCATATCTTTTTTTTAAAACTTGCAAAATTTTTGTCTGAAATTTTAACACGGAAATTTTTAATAATAAGCCTGACACAAAAATATACATAATAATCATACAAAAAATTATACCGGTGTGTAATGAAAGTTCTGGAGATTATATATATAAACTTTCATACTTCCAGATTTTCTAGAATTTTGTCAATTGGAAATAAAAGGAATTTGATTATTTTGAAAAAAACAATTTAATGTGTAAATTTCTTTAATAATTGCTCTAAAGCCTACATAATAACATGCTTCAAAAATTTCATATGTTATAATCTAAGATCCTCCGATTCTCTGTTATAATTTTCATCATATAATTTTGGCTACTTTTTCATTAAAAACAATATTTTTACCAACCGCCGTTTTTTTCTTAACACCCTGTAAAATTATTGACAGTAAACAGAAAGGAATTGGTACTTAAAATTTATAATGAAATGTATAATAATGCCTATTCTGCCTTTTCAATTGACAAAAAAAATAGAAAAGATTTTTTTTTACAATTAGTCAAAGAAAACAAAAACCTTTTAGAAATGAAAAAGAATATTGTAGAGAAATGATTATTTATGAATTTGAATTACAGAATGCAAGGAATAAATTAGGAGAACCAAGAAAATGTAAAAATTGTGGAGTAACAAGATACTCTGATAAATTTTGTGAAGAGTGTATTAGTTTACACTTGCAGAATCTCTTTGATACTTGGACATCTGGAAATGAAATAATTGATAATTTTATTCAAAAATGTCAAAATCTTTCATCTCTTCCAGATGCAATTATAGAATGGGTACCTTATGAGCAATTTGAAAATATAAAAAAGTTAACAGAAGGTGGATTCAGTTCAATTTATACTGCCAGGTGGACAAGAGGAACTATTGATGATTATGATGAAAATAAAAAAGAATTTAATTATTTTGGAGCTCAGAAAGTAGTATTAAAATCTTTAAATAATTCAAGTAATCCAGGAAGTTTTTTTTTTAGAGGTAATTAATCAATCTTATTTAAATTAAATCAACTATTTATTTTAAATCAATTGATTTTATTTTTATTTATATGATTAATTATAGGCATTGAATTATTGTAAAATTAAAACAGATTTAATTATTCCTTGTTATGGTATAACTAAATTCCGAGAAAATGGAAATTATGCAATGGTTCTAGATTATGCACCAGAAGGAAATTTAAGAGATTATTTACAAAAAAATCATTCAAATTTAACATTAAAAGGTAGAATTAATATTTTTAGCTGTTTATGTGATTCATTAAATCAAATACATAGAGATGATTTAATTCATTGTGATGTACACAGTGGTAATATATTAATGGATAGAGGTGGTAGTTACATTACAGATTTGGGATTATGTGGACCAGTTGATGAAAAATCATCAAATAAGGTTTATGGGATTATGTCATATCTTGCACCTGAGTTATTTAAAGGAAAAAAGAATACAAAAGAATCAGATATTTATAGTGTTGGAATGTTAATGTGGGAAATATTTGCAGGCCATCCACCATTTGATGATAAAGCTCATAATCATTTCTTAATGGTAGATATATGTGAAGGCTTACGACCACCAATATTACTAGGAATGCCTAATGATTATGCACAAATGATGCAAAGGTGTTGGGATATGGATCCAACTAAGAGACCAACTGCTCCAGAGCTGACTGCATTTGCTACTAATAAATCACAAGAAATTTATGAAAATAGCAGTGATATTGGTGGTGGTGATGGTAATAATAGTAGTAGTAGCAGTAGTGGTAATAACAATAATAGTAATGATAATGGTAACTCACAACAAATTTATAAATCACATCCATTAGCATACCATGAAAGTAGAATATTAAATGATGAAATTGCTAAATTAAATTTAAGTAATGATAGCTTATTAAATAAATTTAATTAATTAAAAACAATGATAAAGGATAAATAAATAGTTGAAAGGAAGGTTAAAATTTTAATTTGTTGATGGATAAATTTTTATTTATATTATTTAAAATAAAGAGAAATGAAAAATTATACAAAGTGACCTGTCATCTGACTTTAAATAATTTCACAGATAATAAAATTTATAACTGGGAAGTAATTCGGAAGTATCTTACTTTAAAGCAGAGTATGGTCTTGATATTTGAAAAGTCTATAAAATAAATAATTTGTGATGTTATTTGCCACGGGTTACAAGTATCACAATCAAATCACAAAGCAATTATAAAAATATTATTATGAATAACATAAAGAACTATTTCTAAGAGACAAATAAAGCCATTGATGAATTAAATAAGTTTGAAAAGCATAAACTTAAACCTTCTGAAATTGTTAAGAATGGTTTACCAATGGAAATTATTTTACTATTGAAGAGACAGGGAAAAATCAAGGTAAGATGCAAGCAGAGAGTGATTTTCCTAAGGAAATTTAGCTGATATTGCTAATATTGACACTCAGCAAGAATTAAAATGGTTGGGAAATCTAACCAAAATATAATAATACTAATTTTGATGATTATCATGGAAGTTTAAAAAAACTATGAGAAGTATAAACAATATGATTAAAAAGTTGCCAAGAAAGGTATTGAGAAAGAATCCATAAAACTTTGGGAAAAGGTCAAAAAGAAAGGATGGTCAGAACACCAACCAGTTTGAATTAAGTAACATTTGACGAGAAAGCAATTTTATCAACAAAATAACTTGCCGGTTGAGATAAATTGATAATGGTGGTTACTGCTTATACTACTTCTCCACAGCAAAGAATTTAATTTAAGAAGTCAAGGAAAAAAACGAGAGTTTAAAAAACATTGCCAGATTTCAAGGATATATAAAAGATTAAGAAGAAAAAGAAAATATAGTCAACACTCAGGTGGTTTTAAATGCTGAAATGACTGGCATACAAGAGTTAAAGGAAAAAGAGATAGATGAAATATCAGCCAAAGGAATCAAAAAAATTGAGAATCATATTTAGCTACTAAACCTAAGGAAGAAAAGAAATTTGCAAATTTAGGAAACAAAATTAAAGCCCAATTCCAGCAGCGTGGTAGATGATATTAAGACATTTTCATATTGTATATTATTATTCTGTCACTATGGTAATAATAGCGTAATAATAATAATAATAATAATAGTGATAATAGTAATTCGCAACAAATTTATAAATCACATTCATTAACATACATACAAGCAGAATATTAAATGATGAAATTGCTAAATTAAATTGTAGTAATGATAGCTTATTAAATTATGAAATATAATTTTATTAAATAATTGATTAATTATAATAAAAATAAGAAGTATTTTAAAGGAGGGTTGATAAGGTTAAAATTTTAAAAGTTGGAAAATTGTTGATGGATAATTAATTTCACCGTTTTATAATATTATTTATTATTATTATTAAAATAAGAGAAATGAAAACAAATTATACAAGTGACCCATCATCTGACTTTAAGTAATCTCATATATAAATCGATAAGTATTTATAATTTCAAATGTATGGTATAATTCACCACGGATCACAAGTATCGACATCAAATGCAAAGATAAGGTTTAAAGAAACCAATTATAATTTTTAGGATTGTTTATTTCACTAATGGTTTGTCTTTATTTTTAAAGTATCATTAATTTCAGAGGTGCTATATCTAATTCTCATAGAAAAATCTCAATCATTCTATAAATATTTGGTTACCACAATATGCTCGTGGTTAAAGCTAAACAAATAACCTGAAAAACAGAACCGTTCATCAATTATACTAATCCCAATTTAACAGTTAAATAACTCCTACATAAATCTAGTATTAGTATTAATTCTAGTTCTGACTTCTAGGCAATAATGATATCCAGGCCAGTCAGCAACACTAGTGACGCAGATAAATTGTTGGATATATTGTTTTTAAAAAATGGATCTATGTAGTGGTGTACAATTAGAAAAGAATTGTTACGCGACCATCAAAGTCTTTCTTCGTATATTATCATTTGATGTTAATAATTGATTATCATTATTATTTATTTGAAGAGTAGAAATTGTTTCTTTTAAATAAAATATCTAGGTAGTTAATTTTATTATGAGTGAATTTATTCAAATACAGTCAAACTCTCGTTTCAACGAATTTTAAAAATCTTGTTACTATTACCATTACTATTTATTACACATTATGAAAACATATAAAATTCGTTAATAATCCTGTTTCAACGAATTTTGAATGAGTTTTCTTATATATCCAGCACTTCGCTGAGACGAGGTTTGATTGTATTAATTTTTCTATCCATAATCCCGAGCCGATTTCAAAGTTGTGCTTGACTATCGGTAGTTGAGGGATATACTTCTTAGAAAATTATAATGATATAATAATATTTTTGTGTTAATGGGACATAAAGTTACGTGATGAAGAAAGTTCTGCATTAAAAAAATTTTAAAAATACTAAAAGGTTAAAATGTCGTTTGTAGAATTATTGACAGCAGACAGACAGAAGAGATTTTATATCGGAAATTTATAATGGAATGTTCAACAATGCCTACACTGGCTTTTCCACTACTTCTGACAGAAAAAATAGAAATGGTTTTTTTTTTTATAATTAATCAAAGAAAACAAAAATCTTTTAGCAAATGAAAAAGAATTTATGTTTTTGAATTTAGGGAAATGCAGTTCATAAATTGGGAAAACCAAGAGAACCTAAAAATTGTCTTAATTGCTACGGCATTTATTGCGCGGTCCAAACGAACTTTGTTCCTTTCCGCATAGATAGCGTCACCTATCACTGGCTTTCTCAAAAACCCTCGGTTAAATTAAAATTTCCTTGGTCTCATAAAATTCCGAATACTTCAATTCACGTGAAATAGCGGTTTTGGATGATGATATTAATTTGCATTTTAATATTAAAATGCAAGATTGTCAAGCGTCTATACCCTGATCTTGATACTATTATTGTTTATATATTTTTCCATAAGGATAAAGAAGATTATCGCGAGATTATCAAGTGACTGACTTTTTTTTTTGTCGATCTCTATAAATAGTATTTTTAATCCCAAAATTGAATTAAACAAAAAATGTTTAAGAAACATACAAATACATACAATTGGCTTGTAGAAGATTTCCAAGAATTTTATAATTATAAAAATTGTCAATCTTATTATAGTGAAAAAATTCATTCAACGGGTCCACTTTATTCTGAAGATGGAAAATTATTAAAAGATGACCATGAATATATTTGGCGTTTAAAATTATTACCTAGACTTGTTGACGGTTATGTTTCATTATTTGTTTGGCCTATTCAGAGTGACTGTGAAAAAGAATTCAAGTTAGAAACAAGACTTATGAAATATAAATTTGAACTTTTTAGGATCAAGAATAGTATTGATAATGATGATAACTACAAGAATTATAGTAGTGATAGTAGTAGTATCAATAATAGCTTATCATTTATAGATTTAGAAAAACTCGATTGTTATAAATATTTTTTAGAAAAAAAATTTGTATTTAATTCGGATAGACCTTGTCAAGGCATACCTGAATTATGTAAAATACATCAAATTTTTCCAGATAAAGATTTTAAGAAAAAAACAAATTTATTAATTCGTGTACAGTTTGCATTTCCTGATCAAATTAATGTTGCTTGTGATGAAGAAGAAAATGAAGATGACGAAAAATTGAACAACAGTAACAACAACAGCAACAGCGTCAGTAATAAAAAGTTGAAAACCTTTAATTATGATTTAGAAGAATATTTAAATAATGAGAAATTTAGTGATATTAGATTTAAGTTTAGCTGTGGTAATGAATTAAAAGCGAGCAGGATAGTTTTATCAATAAAATCTGAATATTATAAGAAAAAATTCGATAGAATAAAAGGAGAAAAAGAATGTTGTGGGGGTGAGGATGTAGGAGGATGGGGTGAATTAAATTCAAATGAAGTTATTAAAATGGATGATAATGTATCGTATGAATGTTTTAAAGAAATATTATATTTTTTCTACACTAATCGACTACAAGAAAATCTATTGTTTGAAATCTTACGAGATCTTTATTTACAAGCAAATATTATAAATTTAGAAGAATTAAAAGATTTGGCGACAACAAAAATAATTAAAATGATTGATGAAAATAACTGGAGTGAAATATTAATGTTAGGATGGAGTACGAATAATTTACAATTAAAGAATATTGCATTCAAATATATCAATAAGAATTGGTCAAGCATTCGAAATACTAAACAAATGAAGAATGTATTAAGTTGTGTTGATGTTGATTTAGCTGAAACATTATTTTATAAAAAATTCTTTGGAAAATAATGAATAATAATAATAATAAAAAATCAAGTTGTAAAATTATTATTTATATACAGGATTTTTTAATACATTATATTTTTTTAAAAAAATTTAGATTTATTATCTTAATGTAACATTTAATTCTTTCTCGATATTATTTCTTACTTTTTCTTGAATGTCATTGATTTCTTCGTTTGTACATGTTCTTTTGGAGGAGGGAGAAAGGAAGGAAAATTTGTTATTTTCTTTAATACTAAAAAATCTAAATGTTCAATAAAATTTAACATATGATAATTACCTATCCATAGATCTATAATTAATTCTATAGCATAAACTACGTTTTTTAGTTTTTGGATTTATAAAATCATCAACCTATTAAAAATAAACAAATAAAGCATTAATAATAAATATATATATATATAACAACAAGAATAATATCACCAAACCACCAAGTCGTCACCACTAGCACAATCAATTTACCAATTTAACATCTTCTACTAAATCTGCAGCAATTGCTCTTACTATTTCACAAAAATTGTTTTCATGAAATTTCATTTCTCTTCCATCTTCTTCATTATTCAACCAAAAACTAATATCTTTTGTACAGGATGGATGTTTGGAAAATGGTTGAAATTTTACTATTTTATCTGAGGATGTGAATTGACTTGTGAATCGTTCATCTTTCGACCAAAATAATCTTATATCCGGTATACCAAACAATACCATCGCTATACGTTCCAAACCTAATCCAAATGCCCATCCAATCTTATTCGATTGACCTACCAAACAAATATAAATAATTATATAGTGTTATTGTTATATCATTATATAAGATTATAATATATTATTATTATTATTATTATCATTGCCTGAATTATTTAAAATTTGCTGTTGTATAACTCCACATCCACAAATTTCAAGCCATTTCCCGTTATAAAATATTTCCATTTCCCAACTTGGACTTGTAAATGGAAAATATGCATCAATCCATCTAACCTGTAAATCCTTATTATTATCATCACCATTATTGTTGTTATTATCATTAAACAAATTCTTAACCATGCTATTCAACGAATATTTTAAATGTTTTATTGTTGCATTAGCTTCTTCAATTGGGTGGCAAGATTGTAAAGGATTCGATGATCCAACTATTGTATCATCATTTGTTTTTACTTTGTCATCGCCATCACCATCATTACCACTCTTACTCTTATTCTTACTACTACTACTAAAAGAAGAATTCAACATTAGTTCATTATTAACTTGTGCAATAACTTTATCAATTGGGAAAATCCTTGCACCTTCCATTTGATGAAAAACAGGATAATGATTTGAATCAATCTCATCTCTTCGATAAACATCTGCACTAATCAAAAATTTCTCATATCCCAATTTGAAGGCTTGTAATTGATGAGCTGATGTGTGAGTTCTTAGCATAACATTTTTATTAATATAATAACTATCTGTGGTACTTCTACCTGGATGATCTATCGGAAATCCAAGATCATCGAAATTTTCTTTTGTTGTAACCACTGGATTAAATGAATCAAAATAATCAAAGTCATTAAAATGTGTTTTAATTTTATTGGCTAGTATTGAAATTGGGTGATGATAATTAGATGTTTGTCGGTTTTGTTGCTGAAGATGAAGTTTCCTTGTGATTTTGGATAAGATTGTTGGTGTCACGTTAGTGAAATTATCAGTCGAGTAGGTTTTCCCTTCAATGTAAACTGTGTCCTCACTAATATATGGCTCTTTAATGTTCGGTTCTTGGTTTGAAAGACTATCATCATTATTAATCAGTGTTGATGTTTTTGGATTAATTTTATCATGATTTATATTAACGTGATTATTATTGGTAGAAAAAAAATAAAAAAGAATTTTATTGTTATTATAATTATTATTATTTATTACAAATAATTTTGACAAAGATTTTTTTAAAAATAACTTTTCTAAAACCAAAGATTTTGATAACAACATTATAGATTTCGAAAAAAAAATTTTGATTGTCAATCACACATGATTTCCAATTTCAGAAAATAAAATTTTTCGTTAATTATAAATTTCAAATTTACACAATGTCTTGCTTTTTTTTAAAAAATTATTTTAATTAAACCAAATAACATATAACAAAGATCTATTCATCAGTGTTGTTGACAAATTACGATGTCATTTACTGTTTTTCAAATAACCTAGTATTGAAATTAATAGTGAATTATCATGTGACTTTGACATTTCACAGGTCAGGATTGTCTACACACTTGTTAGTATTAAGGCATTGAGAAAATCAAGGAACAATCAGGACAAACTAATAAGATATGAAAATCGGGAAGATGGAGAAATTAAGTGAGTTGAAGAAGAAGTCGAGGAAGAAGGAGTATAAAAGACGAGGAGGAAAACAGTAAAAGGGAAGAGGAGAAAGAAGAAGAGAAGATGATAAAAATTATTGGGAAGAGCAAATTGGAAACTTTTTCCTTTTTTATGCGTTCTCGATGCCTATTTTCCATTTTGACTTTTGTCTTGTTAGCTATCAAAAAAAAAGTCCCCAGACATGATATTATAGAGCATGATGGTCCATTTTTGAACCAACAGCATCATCTTCTTGAGAACCCTTTGCTGAAATTGTTGTTTAATCCAGAGCCTAGAAACAATAATGCAGATAAGATTAAATCAGAAAATATTCCATCCTTACATGAAGGCATTTCTTCCTTCTCTTTTATAATTTTCTACAGCCGGGTGTTTGACAAAAGTGGAAGGTGTATATGAACCTAGCAGCAGTGAAATAACAACAATAACGGTCTTATTATGTTAGAGTTTCAGGCTGTGATAAACTCGAACATGTTATGAACAGTTATGTAACAACACATGGTTTTTTTGTTGTTGCAGAAATGGAGGTTCAAAAGACATTTCAATTATTGAATCATTATTTTTTAGACGGACTCAATGAAATCTTCGATCAAACAGATGTGTTATTCTTTATCCTCAAATATACCGTTGGCTCTTATTTAAAACGATAGTTTGTGTTATCATTATGAATAGGTGAGAGAGCTGGCGAAATTATAAACGGATTATGAAAACTTTGCCAATAATTGAATAGAAATAAAAATTTTAAAGAATGAGACAACGAATCAAAGCAAGAAATTGAAAATTTAAAAGGAATAATTGGATCTGCTGAATAATACTTAATGGTGTGAAAAGAAAATTCAAGAAGAAATAAAACAGATGAAAGACTAAACAAATAAAGGAAAGAAACAAAGACAATATCTAACGGGATCAGCAATATCAGCAATATTTAGAGGATGATCATAAGAGGACGAGCAAACAATAATTAAAAGAATGATATTACTGATCTGAAAATCAATTAACCTTCATTTGGAGGAAGAGGAAGAAAAAGAAAAAGTGAAAGGGTTATTCAGGAATTATAAAACAAAGTTAAAGAACTAGAAAAGTATCAGCCAGATTAAATTGAATAAAACCAGTACAACCAAGTCAATGCCATACATGATGGCGAAATAGTTTTGTTTCGACAATAATTTCGACGATTAGTGTTCAAACATTTCGAATATACCCTAACAGGTTTCGAAAAAATCAAAATTCGAAATCAAAATCGAAATTTGTAATCAAAATTCGAAAATCGAAATTAATAAATAATTTTTGCATTAATGTCTTTAAAGTGCTTTTATTTCAATTTTTTGAATTTCGATTTTGATTTTATTTCAATTTTGAATTTTGATTTCGATTTTGAATTTTGAATTTAGATTTTGATTTTAATTTCGCCAAGGGTATTTCGATTTCGAAAACTTGTGATTTTTTCGAAAGTTTCGAATTTTATCAAATGACTTTCGTCATCATGTATGGTCAATGCCAAAGTGAAAATAAGATTTTAAGCTTCGCATGAATTTATATCTTTGGATTGATTACAGGAATAAAATAAGTTTTTTTCGTATCACTAAAATTTAGTCCTCTGAAATTTCTTGTCTCTATTTTTATTAAATAAATTAGAAGTTTATTATAATATAAAATTATCATTATTTTATAAAATGAAATTGATAGAGGAAGTATATATATAAATTGTAGCTTTCATATTTATAATCTAAATTAAATAATAATAATAATATAGCTAATGATGATGATAATAAAATCCTTACTACCATCAGATCTAAATTATAAAAAAATTTCTATCAGCACAAAAAATATAACCATCCACCAGGCAGAGATTTAATACCAAGCACAATGTACAAATTCACGAGTTTAAAATAACGAAAGCAAAAAACGGCCAAATGAAAATAACTGCACAATGATTAAAATTCCTATAAAATAATAAAAATAATTTTAAATATATTATTATTTAATAAAATTAATTAAAAGAAAAAAAATACTCACCCAATCCGCATCTACATCCAATGCCCACCGGAACTTTTCACGAAGGCTCTTGTTGAAAATTTTAGCAATTGGCACATCATATTTTTTGCACCACGCAACGGAGATCCGTGGGTCTAGGTAATTGATTTTCGATGTGCCCAATGCAGTTGTCTTGTTGTCCTCTTTATCTTGTTTTAATAACTTTGTGGTGTTAATACGTTCTGTCAATTTTTCTATTTGGATCCGGAGTTTTTCACTCGTTTGTCCTTTTCTCATATTGATCTTTCCAGATTTTCGTTCACTTTTCAACACCTTCTCTTTTTCATCGATGTCTTTTAATAATTGTTTAAGATGCTCATCAGGTTTAGGTGACTTTCCTTCTTCTGCAAGCTTTTCGTTATCTCTTTCAAATTTTTTTACAGCTGCCAAACGTTCTCTTTCCATCAATTGCTTCTCATGCTCAATTACCCATTCCTCTTCCATGTCCGATTCTGGTTCAAATAGTCGAGGCTCTTTCTTTTTTAATTTGGGCTCAAGATTCAACAATTCCATTTTACATCTATTTCTTTGGTATTTCAAAGCACGAACCTAACATATTAAAGAATACATATATGTGAATTTATTTAAGAAATTAACAATAATCATGATAAAAAAAAAAATTACCCTATCGTCAATTCTATTGATTTGATTATCATGAGCTTTGCTGACAGAACGTTGATGGTTACATAAAATAGCAACCTGCCTGTTTGCTTTATTATATGCCACCATTTTCTCCATTACAGTAGTAGCATTTGCTGTCTCTTTCTTTAGCTCAATTTGGAAGGTATGAGATGCATTGTATGTACGAAATACTTTAGCAGTTAGTCCTTTCATGTATTCAGACAAATGTTTATTCAAATCTTGAGTCTAAATGAATTTTTAAAGAAAATTTGAATTTATTAATAGAACAAACACAAATGCACACACATATATGTGATTGATTAAATTTAAATCTTGTATTTTTGTACCCTTAATCTGTCAAATATTGCTTCACTGGATTTCTTATCTTTCATAAATATTCTAAGGTTTTTGAAAACCTGCTCTATTACTTCTACCGAGTTTACGTATCTTATTGAATCTTTACCTAAGAAATCGAACTCGACTGTCCTTGGTGGCACCAATGTAATATGTTCACACCTGAGGGAACAACAGCCCACAGTGTCTGCTTCTTCACCAGTTTTCTCATTTCCCGCTCTTAATGCGAGCCTGTCAATGAGATACATTGCGGTAGCACGTTGTCGGACTGAATTTAGCCTATCTTTTAAATCCTGTGTATAATCACACCGGATTTTTTCTACATGCTTGTCGAGTTCCCTGGCCTTATCGAATTTTTTCAAATCACTTTGACCCTTTAGTGAACTATTTGCTGCTAAAAACACATATTTTATACTGTCATTTACATTCTCCTTCCAGGTGGCAAGCCAGGTAACTGTATTATCATGCAGAATACCACCCCAGGAGTGACCAGCAGGTGGAGGAGGGACAGGTGCATCTTTACTGAGATTAATTGTTATTTGCTCAGGGGTGACTCTCAATTTCAATGAACCAGTTTTAGGATGTTCACCACGACCTTTAAACAAACCAGGTGGCTCAATTCTAAAATTACCAACTTTTTCTTTACGTCCATCCAAGTAACAATAACCATAAAACTCATCTATCCTGGTCTTTTCATCTTTCAACCTTTGTTTTTCCTCTTTTGAAAAATTTTTTTTTCGTTCCTTTTCTTGTTGTAGATAGTCATATATAGAAGTAAAATCACATTTATCAAAATGCTTGATTGATGGATTTTTTTCAGATTCTTTCAATACAACTTGCCAATCTTTGAAGAAGTTCTCATTGAAAGTATCGTTTTTTACATAGTCAGTGTTTAACAACGCAGCATAAAATGTTGCAACTTCTTCAGCTTCAGGAGAAAGTTTTATTTCACGTCCTTTGAAAAACAAAACAATAATGATTATTGTAAAAAGTTTAGAAACATAATTAAAAAATTATAACAACAACAATAATAATATTTTCAAATGCACATGCATTAAAAAAAAAATTAGATTATATAACACCATACCATTATATTTCATCTTGATATTGTGAGGGACATATTCTGGTGGAAAACAAACGCCATTATGGACTAAGGTAGTCCATTTGGCCGATCCATCATCAAGTGATTGCCCCTTCCACCACTGGAAATCTTCATCTTCTCCTTCACTTGGTTCAGGCTCATCCTCTTCAATTTTTGGCTTAGATTTTTTCCTGTCCAGTTTTTTTTTTGTGGATCCTTCATCCTCAGTCTTTATGTCCATTTCCTCTTCAACTCTTGGCTTAGATTTTTTCCTGACCTGTTTTTTTTTTACGGGTCCTTCATCCTCTATGTCCATTTCCTCTTCAATCCTTGGCTTAGATTTTTTCCTGACTTGTTTTTTTTTGACAGGTTCTTCATCCTCAGACTTTATGTCCATTTCCTCTTCAATTCTTGGCTTGGATTTTTTCCTGACCGTTTTTTTTTTGACAGGTTCCTCTATGTCCATTTTATCATCATCGTTCGGATTAGCTTTAGGCTCGGTTGTTTTTTGTTGTTTTATTCTTTTTTTAAGAGATTCCTTGGCCTTTTTTCCTTTAGTGACATCTTCGTCTTCTTCAGTCTTGACGTCAATTTCCTCGTCATCTTCAAGCTTTCGTTTATTTCCTCGTCGACTGTTATCGTCATACTCATCATCGTCGTCGTTGATAGGAAGTGCCTTTTGTTTTCCTTTTTTATTTGCAGGTCTATCGATTTTTTTTTTGGTTGTTTTTCCCTCTTTAGTAATAACCATTTTTACTTCTCACAGACTTTATGCTAAAGTAAGAGAGAGAGATGAAAGGAAAAAATTTTTTTTAGTTTTTTTTTTTCCTTATAGAATCATAATAAATAAATAAATATATAAAGGGGAATGTGACACGACATAATTACAATAAATTTGAAAAGTGCGTATTAAGAAAACTAAAGAGGGGTGTTGGGGGTATTACCAACCTTTTTTTATTTGTTTGAAGGGAGGGAGGGGGGGTTGGATTAACTATTAACTTTTCCGTTATTGAAAAAAAACTTGCAAAGCTTTTTTTTTACTTCCTCGTGTAAAGAAAATGATAATTTTTTTGTATGAATTAATTTAATTGGTATAAAAAAATTTTTTCCTAATTTTTTTTTTTTAACGTCAAACAAACAATAACAATAATTGAGGCTTTGTATTTGTCGTGTGACGAAGTTGCATATTTAATTAATATCGAAATGATTTTAAACATTCTAATACTGATACTAATACTAAATCAGTTTTTGCTCAATGACTTTTTTTTCCATCAAAAAAAAAAAAAATTTTTGATAGTGTTGGCAGTCAATAACAAGATTTTTCTTTATTATTATTTATTATTATTATTATTATTATTATTATTATTATTATCACATAAATTCAAAAATCTTTAGATGATGTTGTGTAATACACACATGTGTTTATTGGAAATCTTGGTTCATTATTACCATTAAATATAAATAGCTACAAGATTTATTTACCCGTTTTTATTATTTTATTTTCCTTTTTTCTTGGTAAACTTTATTATATTTAAATGCTGAAGATATCAAGAAATAAATAAAACGATAAAAGTTCAAACCATCTTTTTATTATTATTTACAATTAGATGATTTCAAAATTTGATATGGGGTATAGATTCCAAGGACAGTAACCAGTTACACAATAATAATAATTATTCCATACTAATACTAACACCCTCCTTCCCATTCATCAATCAACCCAAAAATATAAAAGCATGCCGAGTTTATTTATCCTTGTTCAGGCTTAATTTGTTTGTTTGCTTCGGATTATCACCATTTGGGCTTTTTTTCTTTTCTTTCTTTTTAAACTTCTTTTTGAGTTTGAGATGGTGAACGGACAATATTAATATCGTACGACACGGACGGAATTATTATTGTTGTTATTATTTTAATAATGTTTGTTTGTTATACGGAGCTAAACTTTGGTGGTTTCTAGGTTTCTTTAAGGGTAGAGTGTAGTCACATGATTTTATATAAATAAAAAATTGATAAAAATTACAAGTTCAATAATTGATTATTCCTCCACCTCAGGTTTCCCTGTTTAAAAATAAATTATGTTATGATTTTGTTTCACTGAAAAATAGGTAGAACATGTAGATATATAGAATAAAAAGATATGTGTTATTTTGTTATTGATTTCCTTTAACTCATCTAATTGATAATAATTTTTCATATTTTTTAAATTTTTTTAAATTCACATATAAATAATGCCACTTAACTTTTGAATTCATTGGTAAAGAAAAATAAAAATTTTTGTTTGATAAATTATTATTATAATCTTTTAACTAACAAGTAAACCTTGTTAAACTAAATTAGAAAGATACAAATCCTCACTATAGCTAACTTCATAGAAAGTCATCGTCGTTGCTGCTGCCACCAGTTAGGCATATCCAACAACAATTAAAATGGCAACAGAGGGGTCAATAAGCCACCATTATAAACGGATCAGGTCTCTCTCCATAAATGTTCGTGTACAAAAAAATGATCCTTACATTACGGGCAGCATTAACATCTCTAATGTGTCTGACAGACCAGAAATTTTGATGCTTATCAAATCACCTATCACACAAAGAACAGACTGAGGATGTATGGATCTCGTCAATGTTCACCACCTTGCAGTGTTTAGAAAGCTCTCAGCAAAATTGTTTTATAGGGCCCGAAGCATGTGGTGAGAATTTACCCATCACCAAATGCAACAACTGCATTATCATTACCATTTGTTATTCTCTTGCACAACATATCAAATGCCTTCTGTTCGTTAATAAAAGATTTCCATCGCAAATGGCCCAGTAACGTTCACCATAAAATCAAAGATTATATTGGGGCAAAATATAATGTAAGCGGACAAGAGCCTATTCATAGACATTTGTGACAGAGGTTGGAATTGCTTGGTTTTAGTATCAAGTGAACGGTATGTAAATAATAGTATTCGATGACTTGCAAATTACCTTGACAAAGTTCTTGCAAATTAAATTAACAAAATATAACTTACCTCAAATAACAGCCTGAAGATTTTTTTTTTCAACAATCACAACTCACTTTTTTGCGAGCACGAGTAAACTCTGCTAAATTCCAGTACTTCTTGTTGGAACAACTCAACTTTTTCATACCTTTCCAGCCCAATACTCTACATCCATTCAAACCAATATTCGATCCTTCTTTATCAACATCCTCTGCAGACCATCAGTCTGTATGGAGGAACAAAAATTCGATTTTGGTGGTGACTTTATTAATATTAAATTATTCCATCCACCAAGTTCCTCTTACAGCTTTGAATCTTTAGATAGTTGCTATTTCTATTTTTTCAATTGATTTGTACATGTAAATAAAGAATCAGTATCAACTGATATGTACTTTTGTTGGGAAGGTAAAAGTGTGAGGAGACGAAGGCCATGTTCTCGGTTATGCTTGGTAAAGGTGGAGAGGGTTTTATGGAGACCTGGAAGGTATGACCACCAAGACGCTTTTACAGACGTAACATGAAGAGCTTGATTTTGGAATAGTGTCTGTTGCACTTTCAAGTGAATATATATTGAATGCGGGTAGTAAGGTAAATTAGGTATTGTGGATGTGATATAGATAGTTTATCAATAATATTTGAAGGAAGGATCTCGATTTTTCAAGTTAATAATGAAACGGTTTATGATAGAGTTGATGTGTTTTTTTTTGTTAAACAATTTATACTATCCATTTTAAGTCGATTATCGAGTTTCATCATTGTATGATTCTGACAATTTGTAACATTTTGCCATGCAGTAGAGGGTGAAGAGCTTGATTTTGGAATAGTGTCTGTTGCACTTTCAAGTGAATATATATTGAATGCGGGTAGTAAGGTAAATTAGGTATTGTGGATGTGATATAGATAGTTTATCAATAATATTTGAAGGAAGGATCTCGATTTTTCAAGTTAATAATGAAACGGTTTATGATAGAGTTGATGTGTTTTTTTTTGTTAAACAATTTATACTATCCATTTTAAGTCGATTATCGAGTTTCATCATTGTATGATTCTGACAATTTGTAACATTTTGCCATGCAGTAGAGGGTATCTCGAATAGTATTATGATAGATTCTTTGGTGTTTCAAGGTATTTTGGTATGTAGTTACAGCTTGGAAGCATTGCCGCATATATTTGAAAGCGATGATAAATGACGTTTGGTTGGCCCTTCAAAAACAATTCGAATCATTCTTTTAACGGCGCTTTGGATTTCAGGTTCAAGATCCTTATCTTTAAGGAATCTTTCTAGTCCAGTTTGACTGTGCATTGTTCGTATTTTGTCTGAACAGATGTGGATGCACGAGGTTTTTTGAAATTTACAATGATTGCTTGAAGAATGTGAATGATAAGTACCCTTACAAGTTGGACAAGAATGTTCTGGATATTTAAAAAATGTACATATTTTAAATGTTATTTCTAAAAAAATATCACTATAGAGAGATAAATAGTAAAATATTTACTTGGTTTTTTTAGTTGTCCTTTCATTTGGCTACATTTTTAGAAGATCCTGCATATCAGGTATGGTGTATTGTTTGATTGATTTGGTTGATTTGGTTGATTTTTTTATTTTTATTCGCCATTTGTATGTAATAGTAATGAACGAATGTAAACGAAATTCTTTTGATTAAATAAATTGGATTCTTTTGAATTGACTGAATTAAAATGTAATCAAATAAATTTTTTGAATTCTTTTGAGACAAGTTGGAATTTTAATAAAAACAGTAATTAAAATTACATAATTCATTGAGAAAAATTAAAAAAAAGAAAACTGGCAGAATAACTTGATAAAACAAATAATTACTTTTTTTTCAACTTTGTTAATTTTTTAATTACCTTTTATTTTCAATCAAAATCATCTTTTAGTCTCTTTAACTTCAATTTGAGCAACTTGTTGAGAAGTTAACTGTTCTAACTGAGTCTTTAACCTCTTTGTGATTATCATTCTCTTCTTCTAACCACTTAATTTGGTCTAATAATTCTTGCCTTTGTCTTTTTCTTCACTCCTCAGACTTTACTTGAAATTTGACCACTTCTTCCCTTTCAATTTCTAAGGCTTCTTCAGTCTCATTTAGTCATTCTTGTAGGGAGTTTATTTGTCTTTCATAAAAGGTAGACTGACTTATTTCTTCATGAGGTAAGAGAGGAAGTTCCTTCTCTTCTAAATCTTCATTGTTTCTAATACAGTA